>JAJJMC010025396.1:7930186-7942398 GCA_023531435.1 Papaver californicum | reverse complement strand
GCCCAGCATCCATGATAAGCTCTCTGATGGTGTTGTTGAAGAGCCTGCTGACCCTGATTATGTTGGCAGTTTTATTCCGAACATCAATAACGCCCCTCAACCTCAGGGTATTTATCCACAGGCTCTTGTCAGGTGTTGTTTGCAGAGAGGAGAATACATGCCTTCATTCATTCATTTTAAAACGTTCCAAACTCCTCAGTATGGGTGGAAAGGATGGGATAAAGTTATGTTGAAAAATCCTCAGGTGAAGCTGGTTTTAGAAAATGCTAAGATATTCCATGTCGTGCAAGTTTCTGAGACTTTGAATATTCGCATGGACACGAAGGGTATGCTTGTATTTGCTTCTCGTTGGTACAGTCTAGCCCATTCAACAGTATGTGCTTGGGGTGAATTAACAATCACCTTGGAGGACATGGTGGTCTTGCTGCAACTTCCGGTTATTGGTAGCATTCCACTTGAATGGTCTGAAGAGGAGAAGAAACATGGCGTCATCCTTGTTCAGAAAATAAAAGATTTGCAGAAGTTTGGTCGTTGCAATAACAAGAATTATTCGGCTTGGGTTGACTAATGGTGGAACGGAAGTACAAGTGTTGACGGCCTTGCTATTGACGACCCTTTATGTATTGCTGCATTCCTTGTACTTTGGCTTTCCAGAGACGTATTCGAAGATTCTCTTGGCGGTCAATTGAAGTCTTCACTTGTTCCACTTGCTGTTGTACTCGCTGGTGGAAAGACTCTTCCCCTTGGTAATTTGTTTCTTGGCTCTTTATACCTTCATTTGGATACTTTCATTCTTGAAATGAGGATTTCTAATGATCATGTTAAGATAAAGACTTTTATCCCTGTTATGTTTATGCAAGCATGCTATGGGAATATTTTCTTGAATATGCGCCAAAGACCAAGCCTTCTTATCCAAGTACAAAGATTGAGTATGCTAGAATACTCCGTTGGACTAGAAAGAAACCCTCTTTTGTTAGTCTTATTAGTTTAATGGACAATGGGAAGAAGGTTAATTTCAGACCTTAGGGTTCGAGGCTTCCACACGTGATTCCACCATAGACTTTTGTTGAGAGCCCTGATATTGTCATACGCTCTAGTCCAAGTGATGAAGGTAATATTTATACAGTCGGTTAAGCCATATTTATGAGTAGTTGTACTCCACGGTATATTCATGTTGTTCGTGTCGATAGTTATGTCATACAGAGTTATAACATCGATAAGGTGGCTCCACAAATGGGCTTTGATCAGTATTCCTCATTACCGTACCAAGGCGCCTCATATAGACATACCTCAACAATCCGAGGGTTCCCATACCATTCCTGGTATAAGCATTCCTTTTCTCCAGGATGACAGAAAAGGACGTGCCGCTGATGAATATGTTGGTTTCTGGAATGCACAGCTGACCCCGTTAAGAACTTCGTATCTGGTGAGCCTTCTGGGGCACATGGTGAGCCTTCTGAGAAGGAGTTAGCAGATCGAACGAACTTGAAAATTACTTCTGGAGCAAGGAGTGATTAGATTGTCAACTTGACACAGGTATCTCGAATCATCTTTTAGTTTAATATCCATATTTTATTTAGTAATTAAACGCTTAATTTGTTCCTTGTAGTCGTGGTTCCAGGAACACTTTGCACCTGATATTGCAGTGAACGCCATTCCTTGGACTGGGGGAAAGATACCTCGGGTGATTATGCCTGGAAGTGGAGACCATCCTTCGAAAAATGTAAGCGTCTCATATTTTTATTTTATTTTTCTTTTCTGTATGAAGTACTTTTGTACCTTGTCTTGACAAGTATCGTTACATAGTCTAGGAGTATAACTCATCAAGGTGACTTGAGTGTTCAACCTTTCAAGTTTGGTCCCAGCTATTATTGGCTCCTCAGCACCTTAAGCTGTAAGTGGAATTTCTTTTGAAAATTCTTGAGTTGTAGAAATTTTCGTCTTGTTGAACTTAATGAATTCCGATTCTTATGAATAATCATCATTTTAGATGACTAGAAACATGAATACTTTAGTATTAGGAGGTACCGCTGTGGTTATAAGCACTAAGGAAGAAGGACGAGATGACAATCGACCTGAAAAGTCGTTTCAGACTGAAGAAATTGAAGAATCCAGGGCTGAAAACGAAGAACTTGTTGGCGAGTCGTATTATGAGATGCTTCTGCTTCCGATGGATTATCACAGCTTCGAGTAAGTTTTCTCCATTTTTTTAGAATCATAATGACATGATTATATCCTTTAAACCAAAAAATGTAGAATCATACACGATTTCATGAAAGACTTTAGCAATTTTCGTTTGTCAGAAAAATTCAGATTCTGGTCTTCTTACCGAATGGTTGTAGAATCTTCATTCGAAGTCGGAATAAGGTGGTTGACCACTTATTTTTTAGATAAGAGGTAGAGATAAATTTTTAAAAAGGAATTTCTTAATTTAAAGTTCATTTGCTAGGTGAAAAATACCTGACACCGAGCGTCCAGAACTTTTTGAGGCAGAATTCTGTAGGTTTTCAGCTGTCATGTAGTCGATCGTTTTTTCTGCCCTTATTAGATCGCTTCTCTGATTGGCGTGCCCTTTTAGAATGTTATATTATAAATCCACATGAATCATTTGGCATATAAATCATCCAAATTCCTTATCAATTAATGACAGCTTCAATTCTTCCGGAGGGTTATGCAAAAATGTTTCTAACGACATTTTTACGAAACGACTCATATCTTTTCTAAATCATATGCCATGACCCAAAACACTTTTTAATGAATGTTTAGGTTGATAATGGACATATTTTATGAAATTTATAATCTATGCTTCAATTCCTTGTGTTTAAGCTATTTTAGCTTATTATCTCTACAATGTCTCCACTTTTATGGAGAGAATGAACCAAATCAGAGAGATAAACTTGTAGTTTAAGGATTAGAGATTACCATTAGCTATGGAGATTAGGGTTGCACAAACCCGACCCAACCCGCCCACCCGACCCGCACCTGGCCCACCGATGAACGGGTCGGGTGCGGGTAAAATTTTTTAAACCCGTCTTCTGGCGGGTCGGGCGCGGGTGATAGCTCATCTCACCCGACCCGACCCGACCCGCCTACCCGCCATTCATTTTCTTTTTTCTACAATCTTCCTTCATCGACTCTAAACTGCTCATTCAGTTCTCTTCTCTAAGTTCTCTTTCAGTTCTCTAAGTTCTCTTGATTCATCAACTCTAAACAGAGCACACCACCACCACCTTGTTTCTCTTCACCTTGTTTCTTCTCGAATCTCTATCAGGTATTGTATCTGTATTTGCTTTAAAAAAATGTTGCCCTAATTGAAATTTCTGTTTCTATAATTACATGATTGAGTAGCAATTGATTAAGGGTTTCATTAGTTCTGAGTGATTGTGATGCTCAGAAGGTTTAATTTGATAAATAACTTTTCCCTAATTTGAAATTATTGTTTGTCAAATTAAGGTTTTTTGTAGTAATTTTCATTGAATTGGTTATAGCTACAGGGTTATTTGTGCTCAAATTGGTAATCTATATTTTGATTTCTGAAGTTGTACTGAAATTTGTTTTATCAATTTTTGTGCTGGTTAACAACAGCTCTGGACAAGCTCAGGGACCTGGAGGAGGAGGAGTAGGGGCACAGACACTAACAACCAATGATGCCCTAGCCTATCTCAAAGACGTAAAGGACATGTTCCTGGATAGGAGGGACAAATATGACGAGTTCCTGGAAGTTATGAAAGATTTAAAGGCTCAAAGGTCTGATTGTCTTTCTGTGCTTGTTTTGAATATTACAAAAGGCATTTTTGGGGTGTTCTAGGGGCAATAATTTACTGGTTTGCTCTCATTTTTCTTTATTTCTTTCAGAATTGATACAACAGGTTTTATAGCTAGGGTGAAGGATTTGTTCAAAGGGCATATAAACCTTATTTTGGGTTTCAACACCTTTTTACCTAAAGGTTATGAGATAACCCTCCCACTTGAGGACGAGCAACCACCAAAGAAACCTGTAGAATTTGATGAAGCCATTAACTTCGTTAACAAAATAAAGGTAACAAAATTGAAGTTAGTTAATTTTTATAGATAGTTTTAGTTTCGATTTGGGGCTTTTCAGCTACTGATATTTCATCTGCAGACACGATTCAAAGATGATGACCAGGTCTACAAATCACTAGATATAATGAATATGTATCGGAAAGAGAACAAATCCATCGCTGATGTTTATGCTGAGGTAAGTAATTATTTTCACACTTGGTCTTAAACCCAGGCTTCGCTGTGGGGAAGTGAATTCCTGGAAATTTACTAGAAAATGAAGTTTTATTCTTACAGGTAGCTGATCTTTTCCTTCATCAAGACTTGCTCAAGGAATTCAAACATTTCCTACCTGACACAGACTCTACACAGCATGCTCCATCGGGCAGAAATTCATCTTTTCCTCGGCGTAATGAGAGGAGCTCTGCTGTTACTGCTTCAAGGCAATTGTATGAGGACAAGGTAACTTTCTGAATCTTCAATCTCAATTTGCTAAATGCTTTATGAATCCTCAAGCCAGTGTTTTGTTTACTTGCAATACCAAGTAGAGGGAAAGAACTACAATATATCATGTTGAGCGTGACCTCAGTGTGGACCGACCTAATCCTGACCATGAAAAAGTAATGGGGAGATTGGACAAGGAGCATTGGAGACGTTCCGAGAAGGAAAAGGATAGAAAAGGAGATCAGTAATGGGGAGATTGAACAAGGAACATCAGACACGTTCTGAGAAGGAAAAGGAGATCATGATAGGAGAAGCTTCACATGCTTTAGAACAACTGCTTTTAGAGGATTTGTGGAGTCTGGGCGGGTGATCGCGGTCACCCGCACCCCACCCTCCGTAAAGTCGGGTCAGACCCGACTCGACTTGTCCTCCGACGGGTTGGATGCGGGTGAAAAAAAAAGTTACCCGTTAACTGGCGGGTCGGGTGTGGGAGAGGCCAAACCCGACCCGACCTACCCGATGTGCAGCCCTAGTGGAGATAGTGATGTGTCTTTTCCATCTCAAAATCACGAGCGATCTTTTTCTGATGTGGTTGTTAAAGAAAGCACTCCGAGTGGCGTTATCGTATAAAATGCTGATATAATAGAGATTGTTCCAGTTGAATACCCGAAAGATGGAGTTAATTTTTACTTCAAGTTTGATAGAATTTGTCATAGACATGTGTGCGTCTAAGGATTCATTTTCCGTCCGCCTATGCTAAGATATATACCAAAGTATGGAAGAAGTTTGGCTATTTCTTCGTAGGTAACCCTGACAACTATCGTACTCTGGAGAAGAATGTATCTGTACTGCTGCCAACTGTGCATGAGATGTTTTATCTTCCCCGTAGAGAAATTTCTGAGGTGGTGCTTCAAGACTGGAAGGATTCCTTGAATAAGGCTTAAAAAGCTGAGCTTAATGTTTCATGGCTTCATCGTCATCTAGAAGCTATTGAAAAGCATTTACAGGAGAAAGGCGTATCTTATAACTTGCATACGGTTTCCAAGGCTAAATGTGAAGTTGATAGGATTTATCAGGAGTTATAGCTTGCGACTGAGACTCTTGAGCAATTAAGAAGACATACGGCGAAGGTGCTGAACCAGTTTTCAAGGAGTTTTCATAGGCTTCCGGGGTTTTATAGGTTTTTGATAGATATGGCTTTTTGTGGTTTTATTTTGGGATTTTGAGTGGGTAGATATTTTTTATTTTGAATGATTTGCAAGGATATATTTTTTTTTTTGAAAGAAATAATATTTTGCTTGATTAATAAATTGAAATCTTAAGTATGAATGCAAGATATTGCACACATTTTGGAGGAATTACAAATATTGTGTAAAACAAGGAAATAAAGTGAAGTGGTGGCAGAATGTATTGAGCGTTGTGAGTTGTAAGCCACTTGCCATGTATAACCACTCCTTCTGGCTTGTCAATGTTGACAAGCTTGTAGTAACCACCGATCAAGCTTTCAATGACAAGATATGATTCTTCTTCTGGAGAGGATGTGATTTTCCCCATCGTATCTCCGACATGGAAGGAATTGGGTTCAGGCCCCTTATCTTCATGACATGTCTTCTAAATAACCGGGTTAATAATTTTTCTCATCTCCAGTAGAGACACTCCATACCCATTTGATAATTTTTTAAAAGGATCACCTTTCCATTCACATCGCCGAGTCATAGTAAGGTTGATATCCGGGTCAAGTCCTCAAGCTTTGATAAGACATGGGATCGCTGGTTGTAAGGAAGTTGGTTGTATATGACTTACTTGTACGCGAAACCTTCAAATATATGATTATGTGTCCTCTCCTGGCAACTGCTTCACATCTAGATTCATTTTGCGGTGAAACTCGTCTGAAAGGCAATCTTTGGGATTTGCTGGCCTGTTTGAGAGTCTTGGCAGTGTTGGTGCTGGCGAAGGAGATACACTTGTTTCCATCTTGTTGCTACAGACCCATGGTGTCCCAGAATCATGTCATAATTTGGATCCTCCTTGACAATGTGAAACGTGCTATATGTCTGGGGGTCACCCATTTTTACCTCAAGAGTGATATGTAGTCGTAGGCACTCCTGGACTTCCCTTCGGAATTCTTGATTACGGTTGGTAAGTGCGTGGCTTTGTGTCTGGAAATTCCTGTATCTCTCATAGTCTTGATAGTGATGATATTATCGTTGGTGCCCGCATCAATTAGGGTTTGCTCGAACTCGGTATCCTTGAGACAATCGGTGGTGAGTAGTCCCCAGCAAGGCTTCTCATTGTGTTTGATGACTACGTCTTCTGAAGCAGACTTGGGATACACAGTAGCTTTTTCGGCAAAGAGTAGATGCTTACTTGACACGACACGGTTGAGAGCAGTAAAAATATCTTTGCTTTGTGCCTTCGATATGTAAAGAAGTTCACATATACGCTTCATCATTGATTGGACATTTATGTTAACGAAATCCTCAAAAATAGTAAAGCTCCTGACAGGGAGGGGATCTTTATGGACACCTTCAGTCCCAAAGCGTAGCTCTCCCAAGTCGATCTTTTCTCTGAAGGTACGCCTTAAGACGTTGTATTCATTGGTGGATTGTTGATAAACCCGTGGAAGTGATAGTATTTTGGATTTGACATGTCCTCTTCAGTTGGTGGGTGTCGTACATGCGGTAACTTGATAACTCCATTTTGTACTCATAATTCCAACAGTTCGAGGACCTCCTTCATGGGGAAGGGGAAGTCTTGGATCGTTGTATCTGTCTTAGTTTGTTGTGTCTGACGCGGAGTCTTGACTGAGCTTTGTGCTTGAACTGGTGTTGGCGCTGTTGCCGGGGATGACACAGTACGCTTAGCCTATGATGCCGATTGAGGTACTGTTTTTCTCTTGGATCCTTCGTCAGTGACAACACCTATGGAATGTTGGGTAGAATGTTGTTTGTTCACCAGACGTCTACTTCCATGGGTGTTTCCATGATTTTCTTCTCTGGTGGGCCTTCCCTTTCCAACAAGGATGGAGAAATTATTGTTGATCTCTTGGCGTCCTCATGTAGCTCAGAGAAGGTTTGAGATCATAAACTTTCTAATAAGGCACAATCAACAGGAATCATACCATTAATGCAAAGCTTCACCAATTGTTGCTCAGTCACGTTCTGGTCATGGCAGTCGAGAGCTTGTGTCATGAACCTCTTTACATACTCGTTGGGATGCTCGTTGTTTCTCTGGAACATTCTTCCTAGATCCGAAAGAGTGATTTCCTCAGAGACAAAGAAATAATTTTTATTAAAAACATTGACCATCTGAGACCAACTAGATATGTTGTTGGGAGCGAGGTTGTTGTACCAAGTATAAGCTCTTTCCGTAAGATATCTGGAGAATTCTTTGAGCCGCAACACTTGATTATATTCATCGTCTCCTGATGATTCTAAGAATCGAGAAATATGTTCTTGAATGTTCCCGGTGCCACCGTACAATGAGAATAGAGAAGAAGAATATCCATTCATAAGTGAAATCCTATGAATTTTTGTTGGGTAAGGAGGTTGGTGTTAATGGAATGAAGATGAATCTTATTTTCCACGATTTCGCATGAGCCTTTCCAGGTCTTCGCGAGTGACGAAGTTCTGTTGTTGTTGAATCTCCCTGGTACACGGTCGGTGATGATCTGTACTTTATCATTTTTTGGGGAATTAACTCTTGACGTGTTGGCTTCACCGGCGGTTATGTTTTTAGATTTCTCCATTTGATGATAACGCTGCTCTGGTGATTATTGCTTCGTTAAAGTCTTAAGAAGGGTAAGAACTTCCTTATGGGTGGTAGCCAGGGCTACTTGACTTTCAACCAAGGTTTCTTGCCGCTTCATTAAATCATCTATCATTGGTGATGCCTGCTCATTGCTTTTGACACCTTCAGCGGTACGAAGAAGAGTCTTGGTATTTTCAGTGGTGGCATTTTGAGTAATGATCTCTGGAGTTCCTCTACTGGTATTGCCGGGGTTAGGAGCAATTATTGAATCTGAATTGGGATTGGTTGCTGAACCTGACCTAAGTTCCACTATTTTCTTGGATGATTGAAGAATTGGATTCGTGACCGAGAGATTGATCTCCCACTATGGTCACCAATTTTTAGTACCAAAAATTGATTCTAGGCAAAACAATGTATTGTTGAAGTACTTTCTTAAGATTCGGAAATTGAAATCGTACAAGACAAGCCTAAACCACGATAGTAGCCGTTCCGTCTTGTTACGGTCATAAGAAGGGAAAATGGTTTGATCTTAGAGGAGGGAAGCAAAGAAATTTGAAGGAAATAAATGTGATGAATTGTTGTGTTTTAGAGATGCTGAACTATTGAGAAAAAATAACAGAGCTTATGAGAATGGTAAGCTTGTTGTGTTTCTGAAATGCGTTAAGTAGCCTATTTATAATAGTTGAGAATAAATATGTTTCCTTATAAAGTAGTGGAGGTAGTGAAGAGATGGAGAAGTGGAACTCGTGGGGATAATGGTATAACCTCATTGGAATCTTCGGGAAACCATTACTCCATTAACTGCTTCAGCCTTACCACTACTTTATAACTTCCTTATCATGGGGTGTTTCCTCGCCATATATTTCTATAACCACCAGACCAAGACCCCATGAATAATCCCCTTATGTAATTGTTTTGATTTCTCGTAAGAGTTAGTGGAGTCATGGACTCTGAGTTTTACTGCAACAGAATGTTTGTGCTAGCTACAATGATGTATATGAATGTTACATGCTTGACCGTGGTGTTGCTAGTACCCACTGATGTCATGGTTGTAGCCTAGATGATGGTGTAAGGATGATGCTAGGGTGAATAGATTCACAAAGGCAAAAAGAGGGGAAAGGTTAGCGCTACTAGCAAGGCTAGCATATGCGCAGCGGTGCTGCCAGTGCTACCGCTAGCACAACTAGGGCCTATTTGGCATGTGCTTTGTTAGCTTTGTTGTCCTTTTGTCTTTTTGGCTTCTTGATTTCTTTAGCCTTTTGGAACATGCGTGTGCTACTCATTGGTGTTGGGAGTGTGGCTAGGGTTCGCTAATGCTGGCACTTGCTAGTACCATGGTTATTGCCCATGCACCACTGGATTTGGCATCTGTTAATGTCGTGGCCATATTTATGGCCTGTTTAGAGTTTCTCAATTGTATGAGATTTAATGTTAGCATTTATGCTTAACTTTTATGCAGTGCATACAGAACATTTTCAAGATATGCAGTTGTGAAAGTTTGCAACTTGAGATAATGCTTGATACGACTCTGCAATTAGATGATATGCATCTAATAGCGTTTTTTATTCAGATATGGCATAGCCTCTATTCCGAGTGTTTATAATTTTAAATAATCAACGTATTCTGATCGATACAAATAATTTGCATGGATGCACATAAAATAACGAGGGTTTAGCCGGGTAAAGCCCTGAAATTTCTACGGGCGCATATATATGCAAAAAAGCTACATAGCTAATTTAGCCATGAGATGAATATATATTCTCAATTCTCTTATGGAATGTAAGATAGCAGTATGTATCCATAATTCTGATGACGGGTCAGAAATTTAAATATATTTATTTCATGCTTCTGCAGCTAGGCGAAAAGCAATATTACAATTTTCTCATTTGTTAAAAATCCACCATCAACAGAAGGGTAGAATAACTTTTGGGAAATAGAAGTTCAAAAATTGTTTTCCAATTTTTGTAAAAAAATAGAAGAGTTTCTAAGTATTCATCATTTTTGTGGATCTGTGAGACCTTTAAAGTTTTTTGACAAAATCTAGCAGTGTTTAGTATGGATACGTGGAGGAGAAAACACATTAGGAGAGACAAATTTGTGTGAAACTAGGATTTTCTCGGCAAACATGGAAAACTTTATTCCCCACTTGGATCCTATGTTTTTTTTATCCTAGTTTTCATCATCATATCGATTCATTTCATACTACATCGCCTTCAAACTTGAAATATATGCTTCTGCAGTTATAGACACACTTTCTATGGAGTTTTCTCCTTCTTAATTTCATAAACCCTGCATGAAGGAAAACACTCTCTCGATCAAGATTTCGGATGATGAGCATCTCAAAGGAGTGAAAGGTTGTCGCAATAACTTCATAAGTCGTTTGGTTTTTCCAAAGGGTTCTGCTCATATCGTGTTTCTGATATTAGATCTTAAGACTCTTTTGTCTGCGAGCATGACTTGGATTATTTTTCCATTGGGAAGGGTTTCTATTGTTTTAATTTTTCGTCGTAAGACTACATGCTCAAGATTCGTACTACTGGGGACTGTTCATTGAATCCTGGTTGGATGTACTTTTAACAATGGTCTCATAATTTTAATCATAACGTTCAACATGAATCAATTTCTTAATTTTGGATTAGAAGTTATGTCATAAGGTAACAACACTAGAGGAAGAAAACTCTTTTCGACATTGCTTCAGTGGTGGGAAATCCCATGCGTGTAAGCGATGAAATGATTATTTAATCATTTCGCAAGGGTTTGGGTTGAGATTGATTCCTCGATGCCTCTATATGACAAAGTATTGGAAGAGCGTGATGGATTCGCATTCATGGCTTAGTTTGATTTTGAGAAATACATGTTTATTGTTCCCACTGCGAGGTAATTGCATGGTTTTGAAAAGTGTAAACGTAATTCTATGTCTAATGTGCTACCTAAAATTACTGCTATGAAAGGAGGAAAAGTCTAACAAAAGGCTTGGTGACAAATAAGGTGATAAGGGGAAGAAACCAATTGTAAAAACCGCAAACGGTCAACTGGATCGGGGGAGGCCGTTCTGGAGTTTTTGAACTACTATTGGATTCTATATCCTGGTCGAGAAGATGAGGGATAGTCTCTCTTTGGAAAGAGATGTAAAAGCAAAGGTGGTATGTGCAGAATTGTTCATCCATTCGTGAATGTCTAATGCACACGTCATGCATAAGTAAATTCCTAGTAGCTCGTTATTAAGGAGCTATTTCTGCAAAAAGGGAGATTTTTTGAAGTCGCCACCTGACTTAAAGGAGTCAGAACCATTTTAACTAGTTTGAGTTCTTTCGGAAAAATAAAAAAATCTATTTATGGGTTTCATGATCATGGTATGCTATTAGAGAGTCTGGGTAAGGAGACTCTAGTATGGGATAAAGTGGTTAGGCACCCATTAACCGCTCAACCATACGATTGGCCTATATTTCATGACTACATGGGGGAATGTTTATAATATATCTTATCAAAACATTCATACGCATGCTTGTGATTATAGAACTAGGATATGGGACTTGCATAAGCGATGATAGATTTTTATTTATTGAGATATATAGAGCCAAGGACCAATTGAAAGCTTGACGAAGCTTGGACTATTAATTTAGACATCGGGAGTTTAGGTCAAATTTCGATAATCCATTGAATTGGAGAATTCAAGTCAATTCCTAGTATTATGGAAATACTGAAAATCTAGTTCGACTCCAAATTTTACATGATAGTAAAGGATTAAGGAAAATCCTAAATATGATGAAGATGGTCTAAAGTCTAGTGTCACGGGCTAAGATTTTAGACTAGACCGTGCGGCACTTGAACTCTTCAAGTAAGCCTAAAAGATCACAAAAGAGAGAAGAGACTTAGAGATTTTAAGTGGAAGAGAGTATTTGATTAAGAGAGAGAATGTTACAATTGCTTAAGAGATTGTTGGTGGATGATATGAGCAAATGAGCTCCCCACCTTATATAGATGCTATGGAGGGTTCT
>JAJJMC010025396.1:7911855-7929786 GCA_023531435.1 Papaver californicum | reverse complement strand
GGTCGATCGCATCCTTGAATTGCCATAGAGACGCCTCGGGCTCCCACGTTCCTTCTTGTATGGATGCATCTTTCCATTTCACTAAGTATTCCTTGCATGGCGGCACTCCCCTTCTTCGAACTATTCGTTCGGCTAATATCTCATCTATCGTTTTGTCGAAGGAAGCCGCAATCATGGGTGGTGCGCGAGTTGATACTCCCCGGCTCTCGTCTTCCTCATCCTTGTTGAACGCCTTTAAGTTGCTCACATGGAAGACGGGGTGAATCTTCATCTTTGTTGGGAGCTCGACTCGGTAGGAAGCTTTGCCCACTTTGGCTAGTACTTCGAACGGCCCTTCGTACTTGCGTAGCAAGCCTTTGTATAGCGGACGAGTATACTTGAATTGTTGGGGAAAGAGCTTGATAAACACCATGTCGCCAGTTTGGAACTCTACATGTCGCCTCTTCTTATCCGCCCACTTCTTCATCTTCTTAGCCGCTTTTATCAATTGGGCGTGCGCGAAGTCCCTTTGTTGCTGCCAATCCTTCGCGGTCTTGTATGCTCCGAGGCTAGCACCTGCATAAGAAGTGGCTAGAGTACTTGGCGTCAAGGGTTGTTGGCCGGTTGCAAGCTCGAAGGGACTCTTCCCTGTAGACTCCGAACGTTGTAAGTTGTAGGAGAATTGGGTTATGTCAAGCAACTTCGACCAATCTAGCTGATTGGCACTAACATAGTGCCTAATGTATAGTTCCAACAAAGCATTCACCCGCTCGGTTTTCCCATCAGATTGAGGGTGAAATCTTGTTGAGAAGTTGAGCTCCGTACCCATCAGCTTGAAGAGCTCCGTCCAAAATTTTCCTGTGAAGCGAACGTCTCGATCGCTCACGATGTTTTTCGGAACCCCCCAATACTTCACCACATTTTTGAAGAAGAGCTTGGCCGCCTCTTCCGCCGTACATCCGGGCGTGGCTGCTGCAAATGTTGCATATTTGGTGAACCTGTCCACCACCACCATAATTGTGCCAAACCCATCCGACTTGGGTAAGCATGTGATGAAGTCCATTGAGACACTCTCCCATGGTCTCTCAGGAATAGGTAACGGCTCTAGCAGTCCGCCAGGCTGCTTTTGCACCACTTTATCTTGCTGGCACACAAGACATGTCCGCACATAAGTCTCAATGTCGTCGCGGAGTTGTGGCCAGAAGAATTTTCTCATGCACAAGGGCTAATGTGCGATGAGTGCCGGGATGACCTGCCCACCGAGAATCATGGCACTCCTTGATGATGTCTCTCCGCAAGTTGTTCCATCGCGGCACGTAGACCCTCCTTCCTGTGGTGAATAGTAAGCCATCCTCGATCCAAAACTTCCTCGTTTTGCCGGCTTTGGTGAACTCTACCAAACTTTTTGCCGTTGGATCTTGGCTTAACCCTTCCTTCACACGGTCCATCAATGTGCTGCTAGCTTGCGTGAGATTGGCAAACTCGGCTTTTCGGCTAAGTGCATCCGCGACCACGTTTCCCTTACCCGGCTTGTACTCGAGATCATAGTCGAATTCCGCAAGGAAGTCTTGCCACCTAGCTTGCTTCGGGCTTAACTTCTTTTGTAATTGGAAGTAGCTCGTCGCAACATTGTCCGTCTTGACTATGAACTTCGATCCGAGAAGGTAGTGTCTCCATACTCGCAAGCAATGAACTACCGCTGTCATCTCCTTCTCTTGAACGGTATACCTTCTCTCGGCATCGTTCATCTTGCGACTCTCGTACGCGATAGGATGTCCCTCTTGCATCAGCACCCCTCCTATCGCGAAGTCTGACGCGTCCGTGTGCACCTCGAACGGAAGGCTTGGGTTGGGAAGTTGCAAGACTGGCTCCTCGACTACCGCTTGCTTTAGCTGCTGGAACGCCTCTTGGCATCGGCTTGTCCACTCCCAAGCTCGCCCTTTCTTTAGCAAGTCCGTCAGCGGGGCTGCCTTCTTTGAGTATCCTAGGATGAATCTTCGATAGTAGTTGATGAGGCCTAGGAATGATCTCAATTCCGGCACTTTGGTAGGGGCTGCCCACTCCTGGATGGCGCGGACTTTGGCATCTTCCATCATGAGCTTTCCTCTACTGATCTTGTGACCTAGGAAGAAGACTTCTCCTTGGGCAAAGGAGCACTTCTCCTTCTTCACGTATAGGTTGTTTTCCTTTAATGCTTGGAAAACAATCCGTAAGTGCTTCTCGTGCTCTTCCAAGGTCTTGCTATAGATCACGATGTCGTCGAGATAGACCACCACAAACTTGTCCAAGTATGGGTGAAATATCGTGTTCATCAATGTGCAAAAAGTAGCGGGAGCATTAGTTAAACCAAAAGGCATTACAAGGAATTCGTAAGCCCCATACCTCGTGACGCATGCCGTCTTTGGCTCGTCGCCTTCCGCGATCCGCACTTGGTAGTATCCCGACCGCAAGTCTAACTTTGAGAAGTACTTCGCTCCTCCAAGTTGATCGAACAAGTATGCGATGAGCGGTATGGGATACTTGTTCTTTATGGTCACCTTGTAGAGCGCCCGGTAGACGATGCATAGCCGCATTGCTCCATCCTTCTTCTTCTGGAACAGTACCGGCGCTCCGTATGGTGCTTTTGATGGTTGGATGTAGCCCGCATCCAACAAGTCTTTGAGTTGCTTCTTCAATTCAGCCAACTCTGGTGGAGACATACGGTAGGGTGCTTTTGCGGGAGTCTTAGCACCAGGCTCAAGCTCGATCGCATGATCAATCTCCCGTCTAGGCGGCAACGTCTTAGGAAGCTCATTTGGCATCACGTCCGCAAACTCGCCGAGGACCTTTGTTATGGCCTTTGGAACTTCCTCCCCTTGGGTCATTGGTGCTTCCTCCTTCATCGTCGTTATGAAGGTTACTTCCCCCTTCTTAAACCCTTTGGAGAGTTGTAATGCCGAAAGCACCGTGCTCTTCTTCTTTTCCTTGGTCACCGGTATAAGGTGAGCCGATTTGTCTCCAAGTATGCACAAGGAGTCGAATGGTGGCATAGGAATGGCCCGTTGAGCGCACATGAATTCTATGCCTAGCACCATGTCGAAGTCGTCCATGGGGATTACCGAGAAGTCGACCGGTCCAGCCCACCGGTCAAGATGCATTTCCACGCCACGAGCCACACCTTCTAGTGGCCTTGCATCCGAGTTCACTGCCTTCACGGTGCCTCCTCCTTTAGTAAACTTCATGCCTAGCCGCAGTGCTTCCTTCTTTGACACGAAGTTATGTGTAGCACCCGTATCCACTAAGGCGCGAGAGGCCTTCCCATTTACTTGGACGTTCACGTACATAAGCGTCTTGTCCGTGCTTTTGGCTTTCTCCACCTTTGCTCGGACACTGTTTAGCATTCAGAATGAGCTTACCACGGAGTCTCGTTCCTCCTCCGATCCACTATCCTCCATCAATGCCGTAAGCTTACCCTTCTTTGGGCAATCTCGGACTTTATGGTCTCCTTCACATAAGAAGCAAGAGAAAGATGGTTTACCTTTATCTTTACGCTCCGGAGCTTTGTCTTTCCACGAAAGGTATTTCTTTGGTGCATGTTTGTCTCTATCTTCTCTTGCTTCCCCACCTTTGGCATGGTGGCCTCTTGAAGTTCTCCTATCTTCGGAGCTTGTACTCCTTGAGGGCTTCACTCTTTCTTCGAAGCTTGGCCTTTCGACCAAGGTCTCGGCTACGGCAATTGCTTCGGTCAGTGTTTGAACGCGGCGTCGATCCAACTCTTGCTTTACCCACGGCTTTGCTCCGCATAAGAAGTTGAAGAGCTTCTTTCAGATAAATTGGGTATCTCCAGAAGCAAGTTTGTATACGTTTCGGTATACTCTTTGGTTGTGCCCGTTTGACGAAGGTACTTCAATTTCGCTCTAGCTTCGTAAGCCGCATTCTCCGGGTAAAAGTATTTCTTAAGATAGGCTTTAAAATCTGACCAAGTAGTGATAGTAGCCATACCTTGCTGAATTTCCTGGCTTCGAAGTCTCCACCATGCCAAAGCGTTCTCCGTGAGAAACACTGTAGCTCTTTTTATCTTTCTTCCATCATCCTCCATCTCTAGGTGTTCGAAGTACCTTTCGCAACTCCATATGAAGGTGTCTATCTCCTTCGCGTCTCTCTTACCATTGTATGGTGTTGGCTTGGGAGCATCCTCTCTTGAGAGTTTACTTGGTCCTTCGTGCATGGCTTGATTTATAGCCGCCCTCTTGCACAGTACCAACTCCCCTTTCACCGTCTCCAACTCTTGCTCGACCGATAGCAACTTGGCCTTCACTTCCTCCACGCTATCATCTGTTGCGTCTTGGATTCGAGCCTCCACGTCCATCCGGATACCATCCACCGCCTTGCTTATGACCTCCTCGAATGTTTCTTTCCACCCTTCAAGAGTCTCCTTTGTTAGGAACTCTTCTTCGGCGCGTATAAGGAAATCGCTCACCCGCTTTTCCATACGGGACATTCTTGTCTCAAGACTTGATGTCAAATCCTTGGACTTGCCCCTTTTCTTGGCCTGTTCGACACCCTTATCCATGGTGTTATTGTTGCTATTGTCGTCAGCCATTCTCGAATTTGAAGTTTCGCTCTGTTACCAACTGTCACGGGCTAAGATTTTAGACTAGACTGTGCGGCACTTGAACTCTTCAAGTAAGCCTAAAAGATCACAAAAGAGAGAAGAGACTTAGAGATTTTAAGTGGAAGAGAGTATTTGATTAAGAGAGAGAATGTTATAATTGCTTAAGAGATTGTTGGTGGATGATATGAGCAAATGAGCTCCCCACCTTATATAGATGCTATGGAGGGTTCTAGAATATGGGAATATTCTAGAGTATTCTACCACTATCTTGAATGTACAAGGAATATACAAGGGAATATTCTTATCCAAGAATATTCTAGAGCTTCTAGGTTTTTCCTATGGACCTAGACTTTTGTCATGGGTCGGCCCAATATGTGGGAAATGGGCGGGCCGTGACACTAGGTTGACGATAGACTCAATCATCATAGTTTAGAGAAACTCTAGATGTGATGGCAAAGTATTCAAGGATAATTCTAAGCATTAAAGGGTATCACTTAATAGCGTAGTCTGAATGTGGGTTCAACAATTTAGAGTTATGGGCTGCTCTTTGTTTAAATTGGGTGAAATACTAAAATTAAACCGATAATCGACAAATAATTAAGGATAATTCGATGTCTGAAAGGATATTACCAAATAGTATAGTCCAACTATTAGTTCGTCGTTAGAGTTAAGATCAACTATGTTTTCAACTTTGAAATTGATTGGAATTTCAAAATTAAACTGATAATCTGCAAATTAACTAGAGATAAAAGATATTAACAGAACAATTCTCATTTTAACAATGGTCTAATATAAGAGGAAATTCTGTTTTATACACATACTTAAATTTACGCCACTATAAATTAATATTAATACTCAAGTATGTACGTGTGACCCGGATGGGATGGAAAACCATTTATGCTCACGCTTGTGTTCATGGCTACGTAAAATGATTAATATGATTAAATGTAATTTTTAGCATAATAAAAACAAAAGTAATAGGCGCGGTGCTACTACGAGATAGAAGACCATCTAGTTACCGCTTTTTGATTGCTACATGATTGGCAAGCTGTTATACCTGGGATATGATATTTATGCTTGGGGAGCTTCTTACGGTGGTTTCACGCTTTCGGTAAGCATGCTAAAATGTTCAAAAGTACTAATAATTTAATGCTAATCTCTTAAAAACTTAAAAATAATACTGAATTGACAACTTCATTTTTTGGGGTTTTGATGGTTTAATTTAGACAATGAAAATTGATTAATTACAACAACTATTGGATATTTTAATAAAGTAAAAACAAAACAATTTTCTAGAATGAGAAAGGAAGGTGCACATCCTTCTTTTAGCATTTTTCTCACTCTATCTCTTTTATATTTTCTATTATTCTCTCGAACATATACGTATCATTTGTATTTCTTTTCTTAGCTTCTTATGTTATTTACTGTGTCAAACATGAAGATATGGGTCTCCTTATGAAGCTTGATATAGGGGTTCTAAAATCTTGGAGGGGCTCCAAGTGGAGGCGAGGTGACTCAAATTTTCGTTAAGGGATGTCCTAGGGGTTTGGTTAAATGTTCATTGTACCCTTATGCCAATTAAAACCTAAACACCCTTAACACTATTCATTTTCATAACTTTCAAAAACTAAACTATCAAAAACCAAACATAAACTCAACCGTAATCCATCGAAATTCATCGTCGATTAAACTCCACAATTCGAGATGAAGAAGCATACTAAAGGCGTTAAAGGTAGTAGTGATGGCAACCAACCCTGCTCCTTTCAACCTAATAAAGAGATTCAAGAAGAAATCGATAGTGAAAAGCAAAATCAATCACCGCAAAATCCAACAATGGCGTATCTAAGGTATTGAACAAAACCCATGTTATTCTTAGAACTTCTAATTGATTGATTCGCATGTTTGATTTTATTTTTGGTTTAAAAAAATTGGACACAGTTGATGTTACGGTTGGGTTCGTGTGAAAACCCAACCGTAATATATCATGTTCTTCATATTACGGTTGGGTTTTCTTCAATACCCAACCGTAAATTAAAGGGAAGAAGATGAAGAGTTAAGGATATTACGGTTGGGGTTCAAAATTGAACCCAACCGTAAAAAATTTGCGCTATTTCTTATTAAAAATTTACGGTTGGGTTTTTCTCAAAACCCAATCGTAACAATAGCGCGAACAAAAATTTTGTTAGAGTCTTACGGTTGGGTTTTTAGAAAAATCCAACCGTAAGAAAAGTGTGCACATATTTTTATATGTATTTTACAGTTGGGTTTTTGTTAAAACCTAACCGTAAAATAGTGACAAAATTTTCAACTGGAAATTTACGGTTGCCTTTTAAGAAAAACCCAACCGTAAATAATCCTGTGTAGTCAATTTTTTTTTAGTTGAAGTTGAATTGTTTGGAAATCATCTAACTTGTATTGCTTGTGTGTTGTAGGAAGAATAAGATGGGTAACAATTTAACACCAATTTCTCACACTCTAACCCCTCGCCACGGAAAGCATTTAGGGGTTCAGAAGAGAGGCGTGAGTAAGACCCATAATCCATCTTTTGAGGTAGGGGGTGGTAGCGTTCCTCAAATTGCACAAGAGGAATATAGTGTGTTCCAAAGCTTGGGTGATCTACCAACACCTAGAGGTTCTCTTGTGATTAGAGAAGAGAGGGACAGAGAACAACATGTCCCTCAAGCCAAAGGTAAAGAAATTGTTGTTGCTTCTGCCGAATCTCAACAAAAGCAAACAAAGGAAAAGAAAAGGGTTGCCAAAGAAATTCCCAAAGAAAAGGCCGAACCTCAACTGTGGCCTAAGAGGAGGAATGGAGGACTTTGGGGTGAGGCCCCAGACAAATCTACAATATTATTTGGTTATCCCCATTCATGGGCTGCCAAAATTGCTGCGACCAAGGTATTAATCTAAACACTTCTCTTGTTCTGTTAAATTTTTGTTTGTTAACTTTTGTAAGTAAAACAAATTTGTTTTTATTCTTCGTAGGATCATACACAGGCGATCAAGAAATTGGTTCGTCAAAGGGCTCAACATTGGCCCTTAACTGATGAATGTACGACCGTATAACTTCTCGTAAATGGTACCCGGTTAGCTCCCGGAATTACCAATTCGATGTGGGAGTATGACAATGTCGTCTGCGCAGCCTTCAGGGAACATTATTGTCCTGAAACCGATACGTTTCATCTCCCATTCGGCGAGATGACAATAACGTCGGATGATGTCCAATCAATTCTTGGCCTGGAGGTGGATGGTAAATCAGTGTCTGGGGGTTTTAACAACAACATGTCATGGAGTGATCTTTATGCACTTGTGAAAGATACACTTGGATGGGAGAAGAGCGAAGCCGAATCTGAGTTTAAATTGGTCAGTGGAGATAAACTGGGGATGCCAACAAAGAAAGGTCAAGGTATGAGCAAGAAAATATTGTTCACTAAGGGAGAAGTTTGGAGGAACCGCAAAGTTGGAAAAGGTTGGGGTCGTCATAGATGACACCAGAACTATTCGAACAACCAGAGCGTATCTGCTATATATGTTCGGCACCATCTTTTTTTCTGACAACTCGGGCAATAGGGTCAACGTTCACTATCTACAGTGGTTTCAGGGTGATATCGGGATGACGCATCAGTACTCGTGGGGAACTGCCACCCTGGCTTACCTACTTGCTAACCTTCGAAAAGCTTCGAGGGTTAGGGGAACTGAGATTGCCGGGAATACCGGTCTTCTTCAGGTAATTTATTGTTTGAATTTCAATGTTTAACTTTAATTTATTTTTTTCGCATTATCTTATATTAATATTTATTATCTTCATAGGCATTTTGATATGATCATTTTCTACACTGGATCCTAAAACGAGCGCTGATGGTAGTGGACCTACGGGAAAGAAATTCATCTTCACCGAGATCCAGACAAAGCATAAAGAAGTGCTCATAGCAAAGATGAGAACTGAAATTGATGCTTTCACGGTTGAAGATGTTATTTTTGATCCTTATGTGAAGATTAGCATAGAGGGTGATGGACATGTTGAGGATTTACGTGAATTGTCGGACGTGGCAGGCTACAACGGCCCTTTGTACCATCCGTTTGGGTACGTGATGTGCAACCCACGCCGAACTCCCCGCCAATATGGATATGTCCAAACAACGGTGACATGTGAAATGTTTAAATTGTGTGTGAATGGGTCGATGATCGAAGGCCCAAACATCGTGCTAAACTACGAGCCAACGCCTTCGGTCGCGGTTTGGAATAACCGCAATGATCCGAAATACCAAGTCCAAAGGAATGAGTTAACTCCATCTCTGGGCACAAAAGAGGCTGCAGAAGATTACTTGGATTGGTATCGCCATTTTGGTCATCCAACTATCATCAACAATGGTCCTGAGACTATGCCAAACAACACAGAAGATGGTTTCTGGAAGAAGGCATATTTCAATTTGGTACGTACATTATTATTGTTATTAATGTTTTTAAGATTTATTACTAAACACACATCCAACTTTTATTTTCATATGTGAATAGAAAAAGAAAGCCGTTGCATTGGCGGACTCTATAAATCCATGCCTAAGCACAATTGATGTGAGGACGCCTGACCAACTCCAAGCCAAGATTAGGGAGCTTCATCATGAAGCCGAGGATGTGCAGCGGACTTTAAAGAGGAGTAGAGCCGCAACAAGAAGCGCTACAAGAGATGCGAGTACTACTAGAAGAGATCCACAACCATCGGATGAAGAGACACATGATGAAGCCGAGGATGCGCAACGTGGTGCTCGTACTCGAGGCGGTCGTGCTGGTGCTCGTACTCGTGGCGATGCTGCTCATCGTAATCTTATGAGCAAAAAAAAACCTCATCAAAGTCATCGACCTACCGCTCCTCCTTTTCCCTAACTCTATGTCTATGGTTTTTATTGTGTGGGTGAATTACTTGTACCTTTAATGTGAAGTTTGAATTTAACTTGCACGTGAATTATAAAAATTAACTTAAAATTTGTGTATTACCTGTTTTATTTCCAAAAATTTGAAGTTGGAAACCATGCAATGGAAAAAGCAAGTCAAAATACGCCAAAAAATCAGTGTTACGGTTGGGTTTCCAGGCAAAACCCAACCGTAAAACTGGCAAAATGAAAAATGTTGAAGGTTTACGGTTGGGTTTTGTCTGAAGACCCAACCGTAAAACTGTAGCATGAAAATGTGACAGTTTTACGGTTGGGTCTCTAGCCAAAACCCAACCGTAAAACTGTTACATTTTCATACTACAGTTTTACGGTTGGGTTTTAACCCAAAACCCAACCGTAAATTCTACTGAATCACTCAAATTGGATTCTCTAACTTGTGTATTTTTCGGTTTTTCTTTGTATGAATGACCCAATTTACTTCAGTCTAGTTAAAATGATTGAATAAGTTCAAAATTTTGATTTTAAAACCCAAATTTGACCTTAAAACTCAATGCTCCAAAAGATGGTTTACAGTTGGGTTTTAAGGAAAAACCCAACCGTAAGTGCAAGTTGAAATTGTAAACTTAATTTGGATTTTACGGTTGGGTTTAAGCCAAAACCCAACCGTACATAATCCCCTAGAAAGGAGAATTTTTTTTGTATTTTACGGTTGGGTCTGAGCCTCAAACCCAACCGTAAAACTGGAGAAAAAAATGGTGTTCATCATTGTTCTTCGATTTACGGTTGGGTTTGGTTGAAAACCCAACCGTAAATTTCTCTGAATAACAAAAAATCCATCTTCCAAATCATGATTTTATCAAATTTGAGCCATAAAAAGACCAAGAGTTTAAGCTAGAGGTATTCTCAATGCTATTATGGTTGATTGAATCAAAATCTAGGGTTTAAAAAAAAATGACAAAATTTTCTTAAATTTCATCTAGTTTTTCTTCCTACCAAACACAAATTCAAAAAAAAAAAAAAAATTCAAATCATTTGATTTTAAGTAAAAGATTATGTTTAATTAATCATGATTAGCTTAATTTATTAATTAATTAGTGTAATTAAGATTAACTAATCATGGATGGTTTAGGCATTGTGAAAATATTATGGATAAGGGGTTTTTGAGTTTTACTTTAAAATGTCTCTATTTCATCTTATTAGAGGAGCCCCTCCAGGATTTTAGAACCCCTATATCAACCTTCCTCCTTATATAGGTGATTGATTTTGTAGCAGTGGGAGATATTAATTTAATTATAGGTAAAAATATAGTATGAAAACGAAATAGTTTTAAGAGATTTGGTGGAGATAGTGTTCCCTTTTATAGAAATGTCTCCATATTTAGATTGGTTTGGCCGATGTGTATCGTATGGAGAATTATAGAAACAGAAAATGATGGGATAAAAAGTTGGTAATGGAAACTAAAAGATAATAAAAATTTATCTTCCATGTTGAAACTTTAATTATTATTTTTCATGGAGCGATAAAACCCATTGATGGAAAATAAGTAGGATTATTATTATTATTCTAAGAGATCTTGTTATCTTTTCTGTTTGGCCACAAGCAGTGTAGGAGAAGTTTTTTGGTATTAGGTAATGTGTGATATAAAACGGAATATAGGTGGAGAATTAATAGTGTTTCTCATTTATTTATTTTTTCTCGTTTGGCTTCGGGTTTGAAGCATAAAAATAGTATTGTAAACCACGAGATAATATAGCGGATAGGTGAAAAGCGTGAAAACGACTAAACCGGCTCTATGCTCAAATACTTGGCTTACTTTACATACAATAATAATCATAGTATTAGCACAAACTATAATGTGCTACACTGCTACCCTCTTTCAACTTGCTTCAATCCGATTCGGGGCAATAATGAATTCACGGAATTCAAAGAAAGGTGGAGATAAAGATATAAAAGTGGTATATCATTCCCACCGGCAGAATAATAAACTCAAAATCTCACATGAATTGTCAGAGTTACAGAGATAAAAAAACATAGGAATGCATTCAAGAGTGTAGACAATTTGAAAAATACCCACCTATGCCATATCTTTATCAACTCTTTTACTGCTTTCCGTCAAATGAAATAATTAAGCTTGACTTCTATAATCAAACTACATAATAATAATAATTATATAATAACACTTGAAATCAACTTGGGGGAGACAACAATTTATTCCCACTATACTGCATCCCCTCCACCACATCGTTTGTTGTCAACTTTTTTACTCTTTTGTTCATTTTTTATCCCCTTTGGCATATTTGAAAGAACCCAAACACAAAGCAACCGATTAAGATATTGATATACACGCAACACCGGACATATCCCTACCGTCTCATCGATCACTACAACATGTACGGCCTAGTCACAACATCTCCAATGGAATATAAATATTTAGAATTATTGATGACATATATGTTTTTAGAAACTTTCGGTAAAAAAACTCTTTTAGTATGGTTAAAATTTTATCCGATATAATTATTGAAATTTGGATCAAAGTATCTATTTTTAGAGACTCTCATATAAACACACGTCATTAATTCTGATATTTATTTATCTTGTTAAATAAATATCAACTGATATATATCTCAAATTCCAGATTCCGTTGGAATTGGTTTTTCAAACTACAATACATATCTTAAATTTTTATGGGCCATACAATTAAAAATACGTTTTTTTTGGTATCTCCACATAGGATATATACTATACTCCATTGGAGATGCTCTTAACAAGTTTGCACTTTTTTACCGAATAAATCGTAACTATTTATGAATTACGCATTCCTATGTAAAATCGGCGTTTATATGCAACCCCTGATTAAAGAATGTGCTTTATTCAGACTAAATGAATTATTTGTTATTTACTTGAATTCCGAACTAATTAGTGAATCAAATTCACTACATTACAATCAAGTAAAAGACAACAATCATCATTTTGTATTCAAGTACAATCAAGAAGCGCCACAAAAACAGAGTGATAATATTGATAAAATCAATTATGATAAAAAAGGTTGTTGATGAAATCAGTTATTATTAAAATCATGTTTAATATATGTGTTAATAATTATAAATAATATTAAAAACTATATATTTGTGTCGAATTTTGGATGTCGGATTAGTATATGCAAAACGCATTAAACACGTAATTTCGTTTTCTTTCTCTTTTGAATCTCTCATATTTAACCGAATATTTGACGTAATTTGTATTTTACATAGCCGATTTATATCTGCTTTTTTAGCGATCCACATTTTTACCGTTCAACAAATTGCAAACTAGGATCTATGGTTTCATTATTCACAAAACCTTACAATATCTAAATGAAACTATGTGGTTGATCTTTTATGACATACGCTATTACAGTATCTCTCGATCAATAAATGAACACCAGCTTGTTTATCGGTTTACGACCTATAATGGGCCCAACAAATACCACATCGGATAATATCGAGCGCCAAAGTCTAGTCTTGCCCGGTTGTTTGCATATATTTAGGCTTTGAAGGCTGTAAGAATTCTAGGGAGCGGTAGGATAAAATGAAATAGGGTTACAACGAAATAAATCCAATAAACTTACTTAGATATTTTCTATAATAGTTAAAATGCTCTTACTAAACTAGGGACTAATCAGTTAATTAGTATAACTAACTGAGTGTTAGTAGTTAGATTATATTGGTGAGATTTAAAATTATAGATTGAAATTTTATTTTATTTTTGATAAACAAAAAATTTTATTAAAAAAAAATCAAGATTGGTACATCGTGTTTAACATAACATCTAGATTCGGAGCTAACCAAGAATCATCATGTTTTGTATGCCTAGCATGTTTAGCTATCTTGTTTTTTATAGAATTGCTGCTCCTTTTGACATAAGAGCATTTCTAAGAATCAGAACAAAAAATCGACCCAAAAAAAATAGAATAAGAAGTAAAAAGTAGCTTACATTTTTTAAGAATATTATTGTTATACCCTCAAATATGATTCATTTCCAATTCTAATATTTATCAAATGAATTGTTTAAAACTTCCAAAGAAAACTTATCAAGATTTGAACAAAATTCATAGAGATTTCTTCTGGAAAAAAATATCCTAACAACCCTATAGGATTATATCCCAAAGCTTGGGATTCAATATGAAAGAAAAAACATATTGGAGGTTTGGGCTTCATCAATATGGAAATGTTCAACAGTGCATTGGTTACCTATACTAGTTGGAGACTGGCTACTGAAGGAGATTCTCTATGGTCTAAAATAACGAAATGAAAGTACGTGAAGGGAAAAAACATTGTAAATATGAAAACTACGAAGAAGGGAGGGGACTCTTGAATCTGGAAAGGAATTCTAGAAGAAATCAAAAACTTTTAAGAGGATATCATGTAGAGGATAGGCAATAGGCATAAGGTCAACATATGGGAACGCAAATTGATTGCTAACACCAACATCTGAAAACTTTTATGAGGATCTTATGCTAGTCGAGCATCTTATTACTTCAAATGGCAACAAGGATAGTCAGAAGATTAACTCTTGGTTCACCCAGGAGGAAGGTGAAGCTATAAGAAATACCAATCTCAATCATAATGAGTAAGGCTCCATCTTCTGGAACATTAATCAAAAGGATCTTTTTTTTTGTAAAATTCCTTTTTAAGGAAAATATGGATCATAGATGCAATAAAGATACTCATAGAGCAGATTAGAGAAAAATATGGGATTTGGATGTTTCCCTGCTATTACTCTCTTCCTCTGAAGGTGTGTCTATGGGATCCTCCTGCAAATGCTAAAACTGCTAACATTTTATACTATATTGATCATTTGTGTACAACTTGCAATAGTGGGGAGGAAACTATGTCCCAACTGTTCATGGAGTGCCCTTTTGCTAGTTGTTTGGCAGAATTTTTATGGTCAAAATAGCAGACTCTTTAGGGATAATACAAAATTTACTGACTGACTGAACTCCTGGTTTGCCAACACTCCTGACAGGAGAATTGTCAGAACCAGTTTGCTACTATTTGTTGGTTTATGCAATAGTAAGGAGGAGACTATGTCGCATCTGTTCATGGAGTGCCCTTTTGCGAACTCTATTTGGCAGAATTTTTATGGTCAAAATCACACTCTTTGGGGATAATACAAGCTCAACTGACTGACTGAACTCTTAGTTTGCCAATACTCCTGACAGGAGAAATTGTCAGAACCACCAGTTTGCTACTATTTGTTGGTTTATCTGGAAGGCCAAATGTGATAATATCTTTAGGTAAACTGTGATGAATCCTCATCAGAAAGCTAAGGATTAAAACAACACCTCTATAACTACAACATAACTAATACATGCATAATTTATATATATTTACCGCTTAATTCATATTTCATAATACTTGAATTGTAATAATAATGTATTTTTAATTGTTTTTAATAGGTGGTATGCATAAATCCGATGTCACAAATAATTTAGTTTAATAAGAGCGAAATAACGTTTGCGACAAATATCGCCAATTGCTACTCACACCATCGAAGATTAGATTGGGCCGTGTTAAGCTAACACCATTTATATATAGTCACGGAAAGGAATTGGGTCTGCTAGATTTGTTGAAAACAAAGAAGTTAGTAATTTTTTGTTCGGTGGCTTTGTGAGCTGTTTGATATAAAAGCAAGAGAGCTTTTTGTGCGTACAGGGAACTGATTAGTTGGTGGAGGTGACGAGGCAAAGGAAGGATAAGAAGTAGGGGCAGAGAAGTAAGGAGTAGGAAGACAAATAGGGAAGTACTGTATAGGCTAGAGGCATGCTATGGAGTACTGTTCGGTGCTGGCTTGGATTTAAAAGGTAGGAGCATAGTGGCTAGTCGTTTGGGGATAATGGAAGAGATGATGTCAGGTGGTAAAAGTTGTATTGGATTCGTTTGAATTTGGTGGCAAGTAAAGAAAGCATATGTGGGCTCGGTGATTAGGAGTAGAGAAGTAGGTTATGTGACTTCTCTTGGAGTAGGCTGGACGGTAGAGTGTGAAGGAGTAAGTGAAGTATGAAGATGAGTAATGATGAGAGGGACTACCACGTGAAGAGGTTAGTAGGTGGAATAAATACCTAGGGCTAGGCTAATTAAGTGAAAAGAAAAGTAAACAAAAGAGGAAGGAGTGGTTTTCTGACACAAAAAGAATGTGCAAGTACGGCTTGTCACATGATGGAAATAGAGAAGGAGTAGGATAGCACGTGGGGGACCAGACTTCTTTTAGGTTTTCACTTTTTAGAGTTCGGGAAACTTTTCTTTTGGGTGTTCTGTTTTTCGGAGGAGGGAGGTACATGAGAGGGTTTCTGGAACAGAGCCGCCTGGAGAATACGGAGGTGTACACGAGGGAAGCGGCTGGTGATTGGTGACGGCTGCTGATTACTGAGTTTAATCTTTTATTCTCTTCTATTTGTTTTAATGGGTTTTAAGAAACCCAACTCCATGTTCTAATTGATTTGTAGCTAGGGTTTAATGTTGGAACCACTTAAAGTTTAAGATCAATTAAATCAATTTATTTGATACACACTATTATGATTTGAATAAGATTAATTCCATGATTTTGTTTATTGATATAAATCTAAATTAGTTGTTGCTTCACCGGTTCTGTACAATACAGTAACTTATGCGTAGAATTAATAGGATAACAAATATGTTTGTCTAGTTATTTGATATTCCATGCTTTGGTTAAATCCTTAGATGGGGTATGCTTAGAAGAGCCAGATATTATTTGTGAACCTATAAATAGTTTCGTATTATTTTCTCGCTAACGCAATTATATGGTGTATGCATGAGACTTACGGCTTTTGATGCACCATGCTTAGGGCGTCCCAGTGATATTTGCGACTCTAATACATATAATAGGTGATGTCGATAGAACGAACAATAAATGAATATTCATGAGTTATGTTTCACTTCAGTAATTAAATAGAAATAGTGGTGGATACTGAAAACCCTGGTTATTGTTTCTCTTATTTGATTTTTTTTATTAGTTTAGTTTGTTTTATTACTTTATTCATAAATCTAAATATCCCAAAGATTGTTTCTGGTTAGTTGATTACAGATATTGATTGCAGTATTATCCCCGCTCCTTGTGGGTTCGACCCGTACTTGTCGTTGTCTGCATTGTAGACACCGTGCGATTACGGTTATCTATATAGGGTATTCTTAAATCCTATCAATAACTCACAAAATACCAACGCATATTATCAACAATATACACTATCAAATACAACTCACAAAATGCCAACGCATATTATCAACAATATACACTATCAAATACAGGATAATCCTTATCCTATTATGCCTGTACAACCTAGTCTTCAAAGACATTTTGGAGTGATAATTAAAAT
Organism: Papaver californicum; assembly: GCA_023531435.1. Taxonomy (NCBI): domain Eukaryota; kingdom Viridiplantae; phylum Streptophyta; class Magnoliopsida; order Ranunculales; family Papaveraceae; genus Papaver; species Papaver californicum. The sequence goes on along the minus strand of JAJJMC010025396.1, from coordinate 7,912,952 downwards.
TTACACTCCGAAACCCATAAACACTGAATGACTACACAGGATTTTACAGGAAAACTCATTGGGAAAGATGGAAAACACGATACAATGAAACCCATGAAACAACAGGAAAAGCATACCTTGGGCCAAGGAAATACATCACATCAACGTTCAAAGATATGGTCATGGCCACTATTATCAAGTTCAACTTACTTTATATGAAAGCAATTCAAGGGAGACTCAAAAATTTCTCCGGTTACCATGAGATTTACCAAGGAAACCGTCAACCCTGAACAGAATATTTATACTTAAAATTTCTTAATGCTCATAGCAGTCAAAACTTTCTTTCTTGCCTATCCCAGTTTCATGACAGCGTCAATCAAAAGTTTCTTTCTAGCCTGTCCCATTCTAGTTTCATGAGAGCGTCAGTGATGTAAATCTCCATCAGCTTGCTTATGTTTTCGTATATAAAAAAAAGAGAAAAAGAAAGTAGTACTAGCAAAACACTCATGGATTTCCATGAAAAAGAAGCCCATGCGTAAAAGGAAAAAGATCCCGAAATGAAATAAAGTTGGTACATACCACAACCACACAAGCATACACACACATTAATACACCGATACACTGCTGAGATAACTCCTACAACATACATGTTACATATGATCATTTCACCCACACGTGAATGTACTTCCTGACCAGCATCTACGCCTTTTACCCTGGTCATCATGGGAAGGGCACAATGCATATCATTTCGGTCTTTTCAACATCAACAACAAATCCTTTCCCAGTCTTTTTCCGGATGTCGGCGTTCGGGTTAATCCATTCTGGTTCTGCAACCCCCACCCTCAGTTTCTTCATATCTTCACTTGAAATGTTATACTTCTTGTGATTAACAAAAATCTATCTTGGCAACACAACCATATGAATCATATGATAAACCAATAAACCAAAAGCAATGAAAAAATATGGGTTAAACATAAGAAATTAATACAAGCAAATTTTATCGTGCTTCGACAACAGAGTGTCTATATCCACGGGTAATAAAAGATTTGGATGTTTTTATTGATGATTGTATGTTACAAAAGGATAAAATGCTATATGCACCAAGTCAAATTCATCAA
>JAJJMC010025396.1:7897355-7910102 GCA_023531435.1 Papaver californicum | reverse complement strand
TAACCCACCAAGTAGACTAGATCACAACAAAATTCCATTCCAAAATATTATGTTGCCAGGACTTGAACCCGAGTCTCTCAGGTGAGAGCCGAGTATCCTGGCCACCTGGCCACCTAGACTACAACGGATGGTTGCTTTCAAATATAATTGGACCAATAATTCTCACAAACTTCATATCATGCATACCATACGCTTATTTTCGGTGTGGCTTTCACTCCACTGTCCTACCACCACATGTAACAAGACTCACAACTACTTCCAACTACGCTTATTTTCGGTGTGGAAAAAAAGGGAAAGAATTTTCTTTTATTAAATGATGTTTCTCCAGAATTTTCAAATAGGATCCTTAATCCCGCTAATTATGGAGGTTAATGAAACCTTTTATAGTATCAAATAGTTGTTAGAAAGGACCCTAAATTGTACACTTAAGTCTAATGGTAAACAATTTTATTGAATATTCCTCAATCTCACCAAATTTTATTCATTATTCATCAATTTGACTGAAAATGGAGTAATTTAAACACAAACATTATTTTTCGTTTTTTAAGTCTAAAACATACACACACAATGATCCTTAAATTGTTTGTCTGGCCAACAGAAAGCCAAAAATATCTGATCCAACGGATATAAATATAGATTTGGGAAATCATTATTCTTTGGATTTTTTCTCAGGTTATTAATTTTATTTTCTTCCATAAATACATATTCCTCGATATTAAAATATACGAATATTTTACTAATTAAAATATATATAATATTTAGACAAAAATAATTAAAAAATAATCAAAAAAGGGTGTTATAACTAAGTATAATCGTACTAAAATGGACAGATACAATTTTTTTCTAATGAGTCACACGGATCACAATCCGTATGACTAGATAGAACTAGATATAAAGCGTTGATGGATTTTGATCACACGGTCTATCTTTCTCCCTCAAGTAATTCATTTTTTAACATGTGGTGGTGGCTTAAACTTAGTTGCTGAGAGAGGTTTGAGCAACCAATTCATTTTCTGTTGCTACGAGTCGAAGCCTCAAAGTGAATAGCTACATGATCAACTTTTAGCTGCTATAAGTTACTTGACAAACAGATCTAGCAATTAAACATATTTGGTTGTGGCTCAAACTTAGTTGCTGAGAGAGGTTTGAGCAACCAATTTATTTTGTTGTTGCTACGAGTCGGTGCCTCAAAGTGAATAGCTACACGTTTATTATTTTAGTTACTATAAATTACTTGAACAAAGGATCTAGCGATTAAGTGTATTTTTTTCGTTGCTAAAATAATAGTGAACACATGTTTATTGCCGCCAAAAATTTTGGCAGTTGCAATTTTAGACACTTAAAATATTTAAGCGACTAAATTTCCGAGCTCTTGCTAAGATTTTAGACGCTTAAACCTGTTTTTCTTGTAGTGCAATATTTGATATTTCAAACTTTGGAGTCTATGGTCATTTTTTATCCTTCAGATATGGCCATGAAAATACAGCTACTGTCATAGAATGATAAAATAGGTAAGATGGTAATAACTATGATCTGACAAAATTTAGAAATAACTGTCAGAAATTGAAAATAACAAAATTTTACTTCATGATAGAAAAAGAATTTTATGTCGTAAAAGATAAAAAAATAGAAAAGTATAGAGAAAATAAAGAACCGTTATTTTGATATGACATTATAAAGGAAATACTCTATTTATAGGGAGAAAAAGATGAACCTTTACAATGAAATTAAGGGCATGTATCCATTACTATCCATTACTATTAGTGGTGGTGGTTACAAAGCAGTGGGGAAGAGAAGAGGTGAAGAGGAGATGAAAAGGTGAGGGTGTTAGTGTGATGTAAATCCACCGAATACTTATTTCATAACACTTCCCCTTAGATGACACCATACTACTAACATTGCCTCATTAAAACCTTTCTAGGAAAATCCGAAGGGAAAAACCTAAGCGAAGGAAAAAGAATACAAACATAGAGAGTAGTGTTGGATATGCATATCCTGTCTCGTTAAAACCTTGACAAGGAAAATCCAGGGGGACAAAAACTTGACGAAGGAAAAAGAGTACAACACGATAAGTCCAGTGAATGCACCTTTGATGATGACGCTCCCCATGATGAGTACTTCAGTGAATTCTTGGCTTGCAAATCTTTGAGTCGAGACTTCCCAATTTCGGTGAACTAATTTCTTGGATGCAGAAGATTGTTGTACTTGCATAAGGAATATTGCTAGTTGATGAAGTCTTCTTTTGTGTAACACAAGCAGTGTTGTCTTCGATTAATACTCTTGATGATTTTATATTTTTTTTCAACATATTGAGGACTTGTATCATGGATTACTAGCTTCTCGAAGATGATTTATGAATTAGCTGATGTAGTTTCTTCAACAAAGTGCCAAGATGCGAATACATTACCATACTGAACAAAAACCATATTTGTTATTAAACCATATGTGGTTCAGAATGACATCCAAATTCCTAGGAGGTTGTTATGTTGATTTGGTCTAATCAAATATGACTAAATAGACGAAAATATACAACTCCCCCTTGGATGACCATAATGTCGAATTAAATTGCCTCACTAAAATCTTGCCAGTAAAACCCGATAGAACGAAATCTTGACGAAGGAAAAAGAGCTCAATATCAACATCTTGAATGAAAATTCAACGTCAACGAGATGTTGCCTCGTTAAAACCTTTTCAGGAAAACCACATGGGACAAAACCTAAAACGAAGGAAAAAGAGTACAACTTTTGACGTCTTTGTGGATGCTAACTTAATTATATGAGTTTAGAAAATAAGCATAAAAAAAAAACTTATAGTCTAGTTAATAGACAAGTTTTATGCTAGCATAATTCTTAATTATGCAAATCAAGAAATTGTACAATTTATGCTACTAAGCGTGCATTTTAGTGTTTTTAAGGACTCTTCAAGAGACCTATAAAGTTGATATCCTCAACTAATCCGGATTTTTGGCTTTGTACTAAATTTCTAAAAACATATAAAGGATTGTTGAACCTGACATAATCGAGTCATGTGACTGCCTGAATATAATTGAATCCTCTGTGAATTACATATTTGAATATCTTCTTTGACCACATTTCTTGTTTAAATGTAATACAAGTCCTTAAAGGACTACCACGTCAAATGCATCATATAAGGAGAACAAAATATTGAACCAATCCTAGGGTCTGAGCTAAAATAAAACACTCAAATTGTTTTTACAGCGAATATATTTCTCGTATAACAGCGCACTATGACTACACCAACTTGTAATTAATAGGCTTGACATTTCTAAGTTGTTAAGTCGTGGATCCAAAATTACGCCAATCGAGAGATTAATCCAACCTAATTTGGATTGTGTGTCAACCAATCACATATGTCGATATTTTTCTACAGAGGGGTTAACAACCACCATCTTTTATTATTTCAGTAGCTACTATGTATAATCGACAATCATATTAGCTTACAATGATCCCACGTAATTCTCAAATGTATGCATATATTGAAAACTTCAATTAATCACTGGTATCAGCGCCCACGGGCATTGTATCTCCCCATCTTCCAGTGAGGAGACATAAACTATGAGAATGTGGATCTTGTTTTGATAGACTCTATTAAAGCACTATTTGTAGCTAATTCTAAAATGCTACTTGTTGCTATATGTGATTGGATTTGCAGGCAAACGCTTATATAAAAGCAAAATGAGATATTTCGCACCAATCATATACTGACAGCCTTTATCGATTTGATCATGATGGGAGAGAAACTGATATAACATTCAAGTTAATTAACACCCACTTTTGGTAGTGTATAGTCTCCCCCTGATTATGGCGGAAATATTTCCATCTTATATACGAAAACAAGTTTTGTAAAGTATTATCCGATTAATTCGAGGACATGTATTCATAATAATTTCTGGATTTTAACAACACCAGGTTGGACTAGAGATAATGACTTCAAAATCCATAAAAAAAATTGTCCCAAAATAAAACAAAATTTTAGTCTATTTGACATACAAATTTAGCATCAATCATGGATTTAATTGCTTGCAACCAAAAGCATATAAAATATGCAATTAAAACTCCAATAAAATGAAAATAAAAATTGTGACCAATAGGGCCAACGAGATAATGATTTAGAATGAAATTATGGACACGCTTCTTTATCAAAAGAAATTAATTTCAAGATCAATTTAGTCTCTACAAAGACTAATGAAATAGATAACAAGCCGGGTGCGCGCCCTATGATCTTCAGCGCCCTGACATGTTCCAAGTACAAGTAAAATGATTTCAAATTTTGGAAATTTACCATGAGAAAAAATCAAAATTGCTAAGTATCTCTCAAAAATGCAACAATCCCTTGTTTTATTAATACTTGCAATTGTTAATACCATAAAGGTATTTCATTTTTATTTTATTTTGATTGATACGGAGAAACACTTCTTTAAAGAAAATGAAGCTATTATCGTTATTCTCTTTTTATGAAAAAAAAAATTAATTTGTGGTGATAAATGGTTTCTTGTTAGAAATAGAAACCAATGGTTTATTATTAGATACGTTTAGGCCTTTGATTTATAAATTTTATGCTCTCATCAAAATAATCTTTTGATACGTTTATCCATGGGGAAGGAGTTCTTTGACGCAGTGTCCTGATTGAAATTGGATCTAAGTATCCTCCATAAAATGACTTCAAGTTGGCATGCATCATATTGTGTTATGCTTTCGATTATTCAGATTAGTCATTGACGTGCTTCACACTTCAAAGGGTATACTACGGATGTCAAAAATGTTGAGATCCCATATAAAATATATTTATGTGTACATCAAATTGAAGGGGCGACTTTGTACCACATATATTTTTGGTTTGATACCTGTAATGTGAAGTTTGTATTCACATGATAATTGTGCATTGTATTTTGGTTAGTGGTCTTCTTTTTAATCAAAGTTTTTATAATGACAATTAGACTAGGTTGATAACTGTGTGAAAAAATGACCAAAATGCATTCCAACACGGCTTACCTACTCTTTATAATTTAGCAGTGATCTACAAATCTAAAACCAACGGAAAAGAAGAAAGTTCCGAGTTAATGTTGTAGAATAACTTTATGATGACTCCAAATGAACCTTCCGGAAGCCAAATTGTAATAATCATATATGTGCATAGGCTCGAGCTCCAATTCTCCCTCCTCCAAGATCTTGTTGATCCTATCCGGTTCACCATCTCAGGAGATTGGATATAATCACTATAAAAAAAATGGGTTTAAGCGACTACCCGTTTTAAGTCGCTTAAAGCCCCTTTTAAGTCGCTATAACCGTTATAGCGACGAAAAGTGGCACTCGCTCCGTTGGTTTCCTAAAGCCATGTATGTCAAAACCTTGAGCGACGATGTAATCGCTCTAGTAATAAACCAACTAACCTAAAGTGAGTACTTTTTTCATTGCTTAACATTTAGACCAACTAACATGGAGCAAGTAAAATTGTGATCGCTTAACATCTAGACCAACCAATATAGCAAGTAAAATATCAATCGCTTTAGATATACCAATCATTCTAAAGCAAGTAAACTACTTAGTTGATAGATACATGGAGCAACTCTTTCTGAAATTGCTTGGTTAAGTTTTAAGCGATCCAATAAATTTGCTCGCTAAAAGTGATTTCTGATTTTGATTGGCCTGAAGTTGGTTGTTCAAGGTTTTAAGCTATTAAACTACCTAGTTGCTAGATACATGGAACAACTTAACCTTAAGTTGCTTGGCTAAGATTTTAAGCGAGTAAACTATTTTTCTCGCTGAAAGCAATGAGGTTAGTTGCTTAACTTTTTAAACTGGCCTAAAATTAGTTGCTTAAAGTTTTTAAGATGTCAAACTTTTATGCTTGAATTTTCAAAGTTGCTTGCTTAAAGTTTTAAGCTATAAATGGTATGCTTGTTAAACGGATTCTGCTCTTTTGTTATAGTCACCGATTTTGATGATCCCAATCACCGATTCCAATGATCCTAATCACCGATTCCAATTTTTAAAATAAAAGTAATACTGAATAAATTATGAACCAAATTAAAAACTGAATTAAATTTCATTATATCATAAAATTCAATTTACATCTCGTTATAAATAATTAGTATCTCCACAATTCTAAAACAAATTAAAACAGAAGTTGAACAACACTAATTCAACTTACAAATTAAAACAGAAGTTGAACAACACTAATTCATAGCTTCTAAAGCACAGTAAGTACAGTTTTTTCTGACGGCAGAAATCGGCGGGACGACAAACTGATGGAAATGAGTTCCTGGTGGTGCCCATCTTTGTTCACTTGGGGTAATCCATTTACCAACGATCCATATCTGCACATACCAATCTCACCTCAATTTTTTGATGAACCCGTAAAACACATAACCTAAATCTTTCTTTTCTTTGCTACTCAAATTTTACTGTAATAATAAAATACTATAGTAAATGAATTTTGCAATACCTTACAATTTTGGGCTGCTTGATACTTGGTGACTTGTACCAAGTAACCCTGAAATTCCTTCTCTGCTTCTCTTTGAATACTCTCAAATCTTTCTTTAGATAGAGTTAACATCTGAAATCATATATACGAAGGAGATAAGAAATTTGTAAGAATCCCATGAGATAGGTAAGGGCAAATGGATCAATTACCCTTATTTACCAATAAGCTGATAAACTCTATTTATATATATTTTTATAAATTAACTTGAGTAATGTGCTTTGGCACCCCTTCTATTAACGGGGTAAATGGGTGCCATCAAATAATACTGGAATACTATTATGAGATATGGTCGTATGATTTATTACCATGACACGAACTCTTTTTCGGTAAAGGTAGAGATCAATGGACCTTCCTAGCTTGGATGTGGCTCCAGTAAGAAAAACCTCCTTCACGTCACTCTTGAAATCGCCAGCCTACAGTAAAAGAAGACAAACACATTAGATAGTTCACAATAGATCAAATTTTGAATGGGTTAAAACCTGAAGTTTCCACTACAATTAGAGACAGATGGACCATGTTATATCGCATCAATAACAAAAAAAATCAATTAGTTAGAGTTCTTACTTGGTGAACATCCTCTGCATGCCGGGTATAAGATAGGGAGAGAAAGTCAATCTCATTTCGAACACCCCAGGTGCTAATAACCTTAAAAAAAAGGAAAAATCCATCATAAGCAAAAGAGCAGAAAAAAATAAAAGAACATGAGTCTTTTATGACTATTAAGAAGTGTATAATTCCTCTGTTCAATACGAGCAATGACGCAATTAACTTTAACAACCACTTCACTATGAAGAGATTCTAATAGATACTTCTGCAATTAGTTGGACATTGTCACGCAGTGAAACACATGAAAAAGAGAGATATCCAGCCACTTGCTAATAAACAAATACTTACTTCTTTATCTTTCTCTGTTAGGGTAGGGAGGTCGATATGAATTTGAGAGACATGCAAAGTGAACAATGATCCAGATAGTACTGCAACATTCTTCACTGTGCAAACTACATCTACCTCTTTCACCTCAGATAACTGCAGTCAAATATCAAGATTCATAAGATACCATTGGGGAATACTCAAAGAACTCATCGAAATCTCATAATTCAATGCCTTACCTCAAGCGAAACTGATGTAGTTTCACTTCATGTAAACAAGTATTGCCCAAGAAAAATGGTGTCTCCTTTCTTTACTGCCTGCACACAATCATATACCTGGTCAGCAACAAATGAATACGTAGTATGATTAAGTTTCCAGTGACCCAGTTCATGGGCAATAACAACAACAACTTCCTCTTCGTCTTTTAACTGCAAAATGAGTGTAGCAATAACAACAACAACTTCCTCTTCGTCTTTTTACAGCTAAATTCTGATATGAACCCAAAATAAATCTTACTAAAAGAAATCTTTTTAGAGGTCACTGGGAAGGAGCAGCAATAACCCTTAATATTGGTTGAGAAGACAATCTAGCTTGAACTTGTAACCTATTCAAAAAAGCTTAGTGAAAATACCATTTATAACATCAACCACCTTGGACGTAATTAGCAGCTAGACATAACCTCATATCCACAAAAAATAGAGAAAGCCCATAAAAATATTTGACCTAAAAAAAAAATTGAATCAAATCAGATAAAGTGATGGAGAATGTTTTACCCGTAGATCTTTGAGAAATCCGAAGTTCTTCTGCTAATGCTAATGCTACAACAACAACAAGTAAAAACAAAATTAAAATACTAACTTAAAACAAATTATTAAACAAAAAATGTAACACCTAACATCACCTGATGTGTTCAACAACAAGAATGGAAGAATAAAATTGATCTATAGAAAAGGGTTTCAAAGATTTAACTGTGAACTATAATAGGGAAAAGCAATCACTGGCTAGGGTTTTGTAAGACCTTACTAAGTTTGTGTCGTGATGGTGTTGAAAATCCAGATTCGGCGGTGATGGTGGTAATGGTGCAGTCGATCGAACCCTCGCTAGTTTTTCTCCTAAGACGGCTCAAATTGGAGAGATAAAGAGAGAGAAAAGCAAATGGCAAAAATGAATAAAAATTTTTTCTTAGGGTTTTGAAAACAAAAATGTTAACGGTGGATAAGCCACCTCATACGGATCATGGAAAATTTTTGATGGTCCAGATTGGAAGTTGGATGCTCATACGGATTGTGTGTTAGTTACCAAAGTGTGTTAGTTACCATTGTGTGTTAGTTACAAGGTGGATAACGGATTTCGGATGTCGAAAGAAAAACGTAACGGATTTTGGAAATTAGGATTCATCCAAAATATTTGGGTTTTTTTATAATTAGGGTTCTTAGTTTGTCATTTGTTTTAGTGTTATGATTTAATGAATTGGGAAAGGAATTGGGATGTTGTTTAATTTCTTTATAAATTAAGTTAAGCTTTACCTAATAACAAAAAATATTGTTTTCTTATATTGATATTAAATATATGATCATCCCAATTGAGAGGAATTGGGATGCAGAACATGATGAGGAAGAGTTTAGGGTCAATGTTGCCACTTTTAAGTTTTTGCACACATGAGACATCCCATTTTGCTTGTCCGATAAGTTTAACGAGTTATGGGAAGAGGTTACGACGGATGACAAGGCGAACATCGATAAGTTTAGGGCACCGCATAAGATTCCGACTCAGGGGAAGAAACACTATGAGGAATATAATACGATGAAGAATGGGTTCAGGGCACCGATGATGATTCCGACTTAGGGAAAGAGGTTATGAAGGATAATATGCCGAACAACAATGAGTTGAGGGTACTGGTGAAGATTCTCACTCAGAGGAAGAGGTTACTACGGATAATAAGGCGAACATCGATAAGTTTAGGGCACCGATGAAGATTCCGACTCAGGGGTCGGTCCTAAATTATGAAACTAAAGCAGGAAAAAATTTAGGATACCAAAAGAAAAACCCTAACTTCTTCGGATAAGAGTTGAGGAATATAAACTTAGGTCGGTCCTAAATTACATACAATGATATTAACTAAAAAGGTTGAGGAATATAAACTTAGATCAATGTACTAGGTCATTAAGTTGAATATAACTAACATAAGTACATTTAGGGTTTCGATTAAGATTTTGACTCAATCGACTAGGTCATTAAGAAAAGTATGAAAAAATAGTCCATTTAGGGCTCCATAAAAGATTCTCACTCAATCGACTAGGTCATTAAGAATAATATAAACAACTGGTATATTTAGGGTGTCCTTGAAAAATCATACTCAATCGACTAGGTCCTCAAGCACAATATGACAAATACACGTACATTTAGGATTGTTGAATTTCACTCAAATTTCACTCGATCTTGCTCATATTATATCAAATTTTCATCAATTTCACTCGATTTCACTTTGAATTGTTGAATTTTATTCAATCTCAATCAAACTTATTCATTTTTTTATCGATCTAACAAATCCAACGATATCAAACTATGATTTCATCAATCTCACTAAATTCACTCAATTTTTTATCGAGCCGACTTGAATACCCCCAATTTTGATCGATCTTACTCAAATTATATAATTTTTTCATCAATTTAACTCGATTTCACTTTGATTTATCAAATTTTATTCAATCTCAATCAATCTTATTCATTTTGTTATCGATATAACAAATCTAACGATATGAAACTGTGATTTCATCAATATCATTAAAATTTACTCAATTTTTTATCGAGCCGACTTGAATACACTCAATTTTGATCGATCTTACTCAAATTATATCATTTTTTCATCAATTTCACTCGATTTCACTTTGATTTATCGAATTTTATTCAATCTCAATCAATCTTATTCATTTTGTTATCGATCTAACAAATCTAACGATATGAAACTATGCATATTACCCGACTATTCCGATCAATAAAAAATCGACCAAAATATGTATATTCTCCTACTATTTCGACTATAATATGCATATTAATCGATTATTCCGAACACTGATAACTTAAAAAATATTGTTTTATAAAATATGCATGTCGGGTCATATTATTATTATCCGACTATTCCGACTAATCAAAAATTGGATTAATTTCGTTTGCTATTCGTCAATATTATAATCTAATACAAATCAGAAAAATATTATACTAGTCAATTTCATAAATACCAATAGCAATCGTTGTAATAACTATCTAGTTCGGTTCAATAACAAGAGAATTTAAAATGTATATTTATATTTCACTAAACTTCAAAAATAAATTTTCTTTTTTTGTTAAACAATAAAATAAAAAATGGCTTAAATTCTTTGGAAGTGATTGAGTGAAATTAGTTCATTTTTTCTTCTCTCTCTTTCTCTCACTTTTTCGGTTCTGCTCTCTAATCCTCCGCCCCAAACAAAACCCTAAACAACAATTCAACTTTCTCCGAACAAGAAGAACTAATCAAAGCTAGATCATTTGATTTACTTCCCATACTGATTTTTTTATTGAACCGACTTGAATACACTCAATTTTGATCCGCTTCCGACATCCGAAATCCGTTATCCACCTTGCGAACATGTAAGGGTTTCTGCAGATTGAAGACACAAGGGACACATTAGGTAAATTAAATGAAGATATGCTCCAATTTTTCCTTTGACAAGTGTAATGTTACACAGGCATTTCCTTAGTAATAAAAGTATTTTATAAGAAAGTTGCAGATGCCACAAGTTGAGGCAAAATCAAGAATTAAATAACTAAATTTGAAGATGGATTTTATATCTTTGGCTTTGTTAATCGGTGCAGCTTAGGATACAGTAGAAGCCCTAATGGATTTGATTACAATGTATTTCGTAAATGATTACAATGGATTTGTTTACAATTATTTGCATTCTGTTATTACGGGTTACTAATGAGAACAATGGTATACTGCAAGAGGTGGTCTTAATGCAGGTAAATCTCGTTAATTAGGAGCTTTCTTGTATTACTTGAGCTCATCGTAGCATCTCCAGGTGCTTGATTTTGGGATTGGTGCATTGAATTTAACTTATGTCCTCTTAGAAGACTTTCTGATTCAGTTGAGGTGATTTTTACCTAGCGTAATTGTTCAAACTGCATATTCCCTAATTCATGAATACCTTGGTTCAAGATTATTTTTTTCCTGGAATGTATTGAAAGTCTCTATTTATTTTGGTGAAGTTTGTAGTTTGTAATGTAATGTGTCAGTTGTTATCTATCGGAATATTTGGTCAAAACAAGATCCTAAATTGGTGATTGATTCAGTATATTTTGTTTTATTCATGTCGGCTAATTCAAGTTTTGGTTTAAACAAACACTAAATATCGGTTTAAACAAACAAACAAACAAAGGACATGACCTGGTTGATAGCATTTGTATTTATCTTGGTCAATTGAAGTTTTTTTCGCTATTACCTCGTATTGTTTCAACTTTAAACTCGATCAGAGAAACATAACTAATGAATGACGAAGCTGAAGCAAAAATGACCTTTTAAAAAAACTCGATCAAAGAGATCTGCATTTGTCTATGCTTGATCCTATTTTTAAACATTTTGAAATCCTCAATTTCAAGTGACTGCATAAACGAGTCAATGAACAATGGGGGGCGCAATTTATGTTTATGCTCCATACAAGAGTAGTCGGAATTAAGACCACGATTCACGAATGACCTCCTCTAATTTTGTTGGTTTTGCTCCATACAAGAGTTGTCAGTGTTCAATTTATAGAAGTCATTCATGGGTTACGTCCATGGAACAAAACTTCGAAAAAAAAGTTGTATTAAAAGATAAAATAGAACTGATAAAATAGAATCAATAAACACACCGAAAAAAAAAAGTTATAACCAAATTATAGTCAATTTAGTCGACTCATGTTTTTTTTCCCCCTTCAATTTGTGCATCCAAACATTTGCTCATAGTGAATGAAAACAATGATTTGAACAAGTTTTCATGTTTCTATTAAACAAATCCTAATAAGATTGTTAGATAAATATTAATTAAGTTCTCAAATGTACTTTAAAAACTGATTTCTTTTGAAATGATCGTAGCGGCTTAAACTTGGTTGTTGGTAGAGATTTTACCAAGTAATTCATTTTTTAACATGTGGTGGTAACTTAAACTTAGTTGCTGAGAGAGGTTTGAGCAACCAATTCATTTTCTGTTGCTACGAGTTTGTGCCTCAAAGTGAATAGCTACATGATCACTTTTTTAGATGCTAGAACTTACTTGAAAAACGGATCTAGCAATTAAACATATTTGGTCGTGGCTCAAACTTAGTTGCTGAGAGAGGTTTGAGCAACCAATTTATT
>JAJJMC010025396.1:7855981-7889755 GCA_023531435.1 Papaver californicum | reverse complement strand
AACTAGATTACAATATCCTATGTCCCCCAATCACTAATCTTGAGAATCTCCTAGCTATTTCAAACCCTAACCAATCTAATCATCAACATCAGCTTGTCAACCCCCTATGGTCATTTTCTTGTACCTGCCGGTAACTCTGTGGTAAATTATAATGTCTGCAATAACTCTCCTCAAGATAATGCCTCTTTGGATTTTCTGCAACACAAGGAAACTCTGCAAGTGGTGATTCCTCTATATCTTAGCCTAATGGTGATGTTACTCCCACCAACCAGGTAAACCATTCTAATATTATTCCCATTCTTTTTAACCCTCTTACCTTGAATATCTCCACATCCATATCTTTACATCCTATTAACAATGTTAATATGTTGTGCTGGAATGTCAGAGGTTTAGGGAAAAAATCTGCTAATAAAGAGCTGAGTATTCTCCTGAAAAACTTAAATCCGGACGTTATGTTTCTCTCTGAAACCAAAATGAAAAATGATATTGCTGCTAAAAAACTTAATAATCTAGGATTCACATATGTCTTCAATGTACCTTGTATTGGTAGAAGTGGTGGTCTGGTGTTGGCATGGAAACAAGAATTGGATCTCCAAATTATTTCATCCAGGTCAAGAGGTATCTATGTTACCACCAATGACATTGTTCACTCCAAACCTGTCACATACATTTTATCTATGGTGAACCAAATCAAACCCTCAGGGATACTTTTTGGGCTAGTCAATTGAATATTTCTCATATTCCTAGTACTGAGCCTGCTTTCTTTGTAGGAGATTTCAATGCCCTCTTTAATCCTGATGATAAAAGTTATGGTCTTGATGTGGATGAAAATGATTGTCTTATTCTTAGGAAAAAAAAATTTGCTTTTGATTTGCATGACCCTGGTTTCTTTGGTCCTTGGTTCACATGGTCTAATATGCAAAGTGGTACTGATTTGATTCTTGAAAGACTTGCTGGATGTTTTCTTAACCATATTGTTGAATCTTTGTTTCCTAACCTTTGTGTGAATAATCTTCCTAGAGACTCATATGATCACTGCCCCATGCATATAGGCTTTAACTTTAATGGGGATTGTATGCCAAAGCCTTTCCATTTTATGACTATGTGGATTACTGACCCAACCTGTAGAAACATTATAGCTAACTCTTGGTCAATGAATATGGTGGCGTCTCCTGCTTATAAACTTAAAGCTAGATTGCTCAATACTAAAAGGTTTAAGAGACTGGAATAAGAACTCTTTTGGTAATATTCATACTAATATACCTACCACTAGAGAAGACCTTAAGGATATTCAAACTTTGAATCCTTCAGATGTTATAAATGTCTCTAGGCTCAAAGCTAGGCTTAACTATTTATACATTTTGGAAGAGCTCTACGGGAAGGACAAGTCTAGGGAAGTATGGCTCTTGGAAGGAGATAGAAATACTCCATATTTCCACAGAGTTACTCTCTACAAGAGGAAAAGAAATGTTATTAGTTGGATAAAGAATAACAATAGAGATATCCTTACTAACGGAAATAGTATTGGTACCTCCTTTGTTGACTACTTTAAAACTCTCTACTTCTCTAGTCCTCAATCTTACCAAGATGAAGTTCTAGCTGATCTTCCTATCAAATTCTCTCTGGATGACAACAACCTCTTAAACATTCCTTTGTCTCATGAGGAAATAAAACATGTTGTTATTCAAATGGAGGGTAAAAAAACACCAGGACCTGATGGCTTTACATGCCTTTTTTTATCAAAAACACTGGGATATAGTTGGTGGCTCTGTCATTGAGATGGTGCAAACTTGTTTTAGGACTGGTCACGTGGCCCCTTTTCTCAACCATACCAATATTTCTCTTATCCCTAAAACCCCCTATGCTGAGAATGTCTCTCAGTATAGACCTATTGGTTTGTGCAATTTTGCCTACAAATTTTTTTCAAAAACTCTTGCCAATAAAATTAAATCTCTTATGGATGGTTTAATCTTTTAAAACCAGAGTGCTTTTTTTCCCAGGCGAAGCATTGCTGATAATATTCTTCTTCCTCATGAGGTGGTTTTTATAGTGAAACATTTTCATGGTAAGGAGGGTCTAGATGCCATTAAACTTGATATGTCCAAAGCCTATGACAAACTCGAATGGAGTTTTCTTGATAAAATTGTAAGGAAAATGGGCCTTTGTGAACATTAGATATCTCTATCTCTTAAATGTTTAGCAACTGTTTCTTACTCTGCCTTGTTTAATGGAGTCCCCACTGGCATGATTAAACCTGAAAGAGGCCTTAGACAGGGAGACCTCTGTCTTCCTATCTTTATATAATTTGTTCTGAATCTTTGTCTTCCTATATTGATAATCTCACTAGACTTCAACTTGTCCACGGTATTAAAATATGTAGGAATCCCCCACCTATCACTCATTTGTTGTTTGTTGATGATTGTTTACTATTTTCTAAGACCACTGCTCATGATTTCATGACCATCAAAGACTATCTGCACAAATATTGTTCTGCTTCTGGTCAAGAAATAAATTTTGATAAGTCTGGCATCTTGTTCAGTAAAGATCAATCTCTTCGACTGATACAACAACTTTCTTACATTCTTAGCATTACCTATTTGGATCCTGGAGAAAAATATTTAGGCACACCTATTAACTTTCAGTTGTCCAAAATCCAAACTCATATGAATATTTTGTAATTTGTGGATGCTAGAATTACTTCTTGGTGTCATAAGCTTCTTTCCCAAGCTGGTAGAACTTCTCTTGTGAAACGTGTTGGTCAAGCTATCCCTATTTACCAGATG
This sequence comes from Papaver californicum, assembly GCA_023531435.1. Taxonomy (NCBI): domain Eukaryota; kingdom Viridiplantae; phylum Streptophyta; class Magnoliopsida; order Ranunculales; family Papaveraceae; genus Papaver; species Papaver californicum. The sequence goes on along the minus strand of JAJJMC010025396.1, from coordinate 7,886,972 downwards.
ACTGCTTTTTTAATCCCTAAAGCCCTTTGTAGGAAAATGGACTCCCATTTGTGCAAGTACTGGTGGGGAGAAACTCTTGACCCAAAAGATAGAAAACTTCACTTACTAGGTTGGGATACTCTTTGTTCCCCTAGGCAGACCTCTAGCCTTGCTTTAGGCCTTTGATTAGAAAAAAAAAAAGATTACTCACCTCGCCTTGGAACTAAGGCCAAATAGTGACCAGAATTTTTTGGATCATTGTGGGGACAAAAGAAAGCAGAAAGAGTTGCCTATAGACATGAGGAAATCTCACCTTATCCACGCTCCAACCACAAACTTAATATCTTCTGCACCCACACATCATCCAAAACTTAAAACAGATTCATCAACTCCCCTGCCAACCCAGACCCCCTCTTCCGTGCAATTATATTTTCAGTCTGTTTTTCAAACTAGCCAAATTTTCTTACTGGAGTGTTTTTAATTCTTCTTCGCTCTAGTACAACAATTGAATCTATGGCAACTTCCATGAACTCAAGTGTATTAGCTTGCAACTATGCAATCTCAAGCGCTGCAGTTGCATCCTCGGAGGCCAATTTGAAGCTTTCTTCAGTCTCACCAATCAATTCAGGCTCTAAATTGCCCATGAAAATTTGTGCCAAAGCTAATGTCTCCGAGGGAAAAAGAGATCAGGGCAAAAAAGCTGTACTTCTTGGTTTGGCTGCTGTACTTTTATCTACAACCATCTCCACCACATCTGCCAATGCCGGCATCATCGATGAGTACCTTGAGAGGAGTAAAGTTAACAAGGTTTGTGACTTCTGTTATTTTTTGAAGATGAAATCATAATGTCTGATACTAATTGTCTGCTGATTACTTAGCAACTTAGCTTCATGTCAGGTTGCCAAAATTCGTTATTAGATCTCAGTTGCTTAGCTAAAACTTAAAAAACCTGTATCTTTTTAAATAGAAACCAACTAACCAGGTTTAGTAGCTTACTAAACTTGGCAACACATGAACGTTTCCTTTTGTAGGAACTAAATGACAAGAAAAGATTGGCCACCAGTGGAGCTAACTTTGCACGTGCATACACTGTCGAGTTTGGTACCTGCAAATTCCCCGAGAACTTCACCGGCTGCCAAGATCTAGCTAAGCGAAAGGTATTTATATAAATCTTATACTGTCTGAGTTCCGATTCATAACTGTTCTGTGTCTAATTTTTCTGTGTTTCGCTCATGGTGATACAGAACGTGCCATTCCTCTCTGACGACTTGAAGGTGGAATGTGAAGGCAAAGACAAATTTAAATGTGGTTCTAATGTCTTCTGGAAATGGTGATAACATAATACTACCATTTCAATTCTCTCTTGAACATGTATCTAATTATCTATACTTGATTTTCCCGTTGATGCTGAAGTTTAATATCAGATGTTTTTCTCAGTTCGCCTTTCTGTTTCAATTAAATGTGACATTGAAAGGAAAACGAAAGTCTGCAAAATGTTTAGTTTTGAAATTCTGACAGAAAAAACTATGCACATACCAGTCTGACAAACACTATAAAATAAGAAGAAACACATCAGTAATGCAAAATTTCAAAAGAAAAAACATCTATCTCTTCATTAAAAATTTGCCGTGACGTCTACTGGACTTTTTACAGTGTTTTTGGTAAGTAAAAAAAAATGGTATGTGCGTCTCCAAAACCCTATGAATCGTACATCAGTAACCAGGCAAATGAAATTGAGAACCTTTGAACATCTCTTTGTTGTATACAGATACTAAATCCTGCCGGCCTATCAATAATAGACCCCATCTGACCAAATTTAATATGTTACCAAACACGCTTTTAATGTAATCTGGTCTCCAAGAGTGTGAGTCTGGTTACCGAAATCCTATGAGTTCTGACACCAGGATGAAGAGTTGTTGTCACTTATAAGCTGTTGGCATGGTTCTGGAGATACTTGAACAGCAAAACCTTTAACGAATTCGCACTTCCATTTTAATGATGGACGTAACCCTAAAAGACTAATATTTTTCATACAAATTCCTTCAAAAGGCGAATCTTCTATACCCTCCAATAATGGTGCCCGTATAGTGTCAAAGCTGACCAAATTACTAATGTAGATGCCTTTCACAGAGGGAAGTGCTTTGGGATCCCATCCATCATCAGGGTGGTCATTAGCGCCCCTACTAAACCTAAAAGGTATTTTTACTCTGTCCAAGGTGATATTGGTTATGGTGATGTTGGTTATATACCCCCCTCTGCCTGTGTCGGATTTCAGCCGAATACCAGCCGCTGAGTTGCGAACATGTAAGTTTTCTATATGTACATTGAAAATCCCACCAGACATCTCACTACCAATTCCCACACCAGAGCAAGTAGGAGTTGTACCTGATACCTTCCGAACTACAATGTTCGAGCTTGGACGAGCCATTTTGATCCCATATTGATCCCACCCGCTCTTCACCGCAACTAAATCATCACCACTCTCGATGTAACAGTCCTCGATGCAGACATTCGTGCTAGAATCTGTGGTTTTCGAATGGACCAAAAATTATTCTTGTAAAAGAAAATAGATAGGGTAAAAGAAAATGGAACTTATTCAATCCTTTAATTTGTCTTACCTGGGTCTATACCATCTGTATTAGGAGAGTTAAGAGGAGCCAATATAGTCATCCCCTTGATTACAACATCGCTGAAACCAAAACTGAATATTAGCAATGAGGAAAAACAAGGTACAGAAACATTTAGATTTTCATTGGCAGAGGTCATAACCAAAACTGAAAAATAGCTCAAACTCTATAAAGTATGAATGTAATTAAGTTTGGTGAAACCACTGAAATGTATTAACGCCTGCTTTCAGATATGCAAACTACAGGGAATACAACCCCGAGTCTCAAACTGCATGTTAATAATCGAAAAATCGTTTTCAGAATACTAACCAAGCAGGCTAATTAATCTAAAAGGTACTGTAACATATAAGTTGGAAACCTTACACTAGAACGCTAAATGTAATAGAGCACGTAGGAATAATCATGAATAATGACACAAAGAAGAATATAAAGTAGGAATTAAGACAATCAATCCAACAGCTACCTTTCAAATAATGTTTAAGAAGAAAATAGTTATTAAGAAGTAATACCTGCAGTAAACAGGATGAATGGTCCAAAAAGGAGAGTTGCGGAAAGTGAGGTTGGAGATGAGGATGTTGTGCGAGTTCATTAATTCAACTAAGTGGCCTCTCGTATGCTCCAGTGTTCTGTTCCACCATAGATCCCACCACATCCTACCCTGGCCATCAATGGTACCGTTATCTCCTGTAACAACCCAAAAAAATAATTAAAAAAAATCAATATTCGAGTACATATATTTGCTTTTTTAATATGATGCTGGTTGGGACCATATAAAATATGCTGGTCAGACTTGGGACCACATCACTCACTATGAAAACCATTTTTAGTTGAATGATCATTGTGAAAAAATGAGCAAATCCGTTAATTACTGGAATTGATCTTACCAGCTATATGCATCATATGCATTACCACTTCATAGCTAAAACTAGGAACCTAAGTATTTAATGCTCATCTTAGTTTAAGTAAAACTGTATATATAATCCAAGAAAAATAAACTTTTGAGCTATATTTTACTTTATGTCATTGTTTTGTGCTTAGCTAAGAAGGGATAATTAACAACATGTGATGGTGGTATAAGCAATTAATGTTTTAGCCTTTAGGGCTTCTCATGTGATTTCACTAGTAAAACAAAATGTGAAAGTGGCACTAGAAACTAAGATTCCCCTCGTGATTTTTCTTTAGTTCTTTGCTTCCACATGACGTATTTATTTGTGTGCATCAAAGAATCAGGAATAGCATAGGATGAAGTTCTACAGTTTCAAATAACACAGGCGGGGGTCATTCCTGTTCATACAAATTCTTTCTCTTGCATTCAATAAAATAAATAAATAAATTCCCTTCATACATGAGCCGACTGTATAGAACTAGACGTGAACGATAGTTCCAACCTCCACAAGGAGCACTCTGATCAAAGAACTTCACTTTCTTAATTGGTGGTTGTTATTTCTTGGATTCATTATCACGAGCTTGACAAACAACTTTAATACAAAACTTGTGGATCACATGTGAAAGTTTTTGGAGCTTACTGGCTAAACACAACCCATCCAAGTCTTCTTAAGACATACACACAAAATTAGCTCAACTTCATACTCTATTAAACTAGGATCTGATCAATAAATGGCAATACCAAACAATATAAGTGCCGCCCATGAGAAAAGCTTATACTCCATGCCAAAAACATACAATAAGAATATGATTTTTAGTGCGCAAGTGTGCAACAAGTGATCAAATGCCTAAACCGTCCTACCTATTTAGGAATTCTCTGAAACTATGATAGGTTAATGTGTCCAATTTAGTTTCAGGTGTCTGCAACTTCTAAGTTACTTAAAATAAACTCTTCACAAGGGGAAAATGAGTATGATCATACATTTGATTTACCACTGTAAATTATCGGGTGTAGCTACATTTCTGCAAGGATAAGAAAACAAAAGCAACTCAAGAAATGAAAGTTAAAACAGAGGAATTGACATTACCTGTAATGACAACATTGGAGAGAGAATCGCCATGAATGAGGCTTATGTGTCTTCCTCCTAATCTCTCTCTACCTCTTCCATAAGATGGTAATGCCTCTATCACTGGCCACTCCTCTGGATTCTGTTCTCCTCACCAACCAAAAATAGAATGAATTAATTAAAAATATAATAAAATTAAAGAAGCTGAATAGAGGATTAAGATTCAAAGAACCCAGATTGAAATACCTGAGAACCCAAAATAAGAGCACCGAATTCCAAGAAGAGAGTGAAATTACTAGTAAGATTAAAGCTACCAGTAACCCATCTTCCTTCTGGAACATTAAGTTGTGAACCACCTTTCTTGTCGAATCTTTTGAGATATTCCAAAGCTTTTCTAAAAGCTATTGTATTTGATGTATTGCCATCACCAATCCCACCAAAATCACTAATAGACATAACCATTTTTCTCGGTGATTCTTCATTTTTGTAAAACCAGGAACAACTTACTGGGTCTATTGAAAAATTTGTTTTCTCTTCTGATTCTGATTTGGAAGAACCAATAACCCATGCTGATGGAAAAACAGATGATTTTGAACTAATCTGAAGTATGGAAATGGATATAACTGTGAGGATTAAGAAGTAAACTGTGTATGATGGTCTTGTGAAATTACTCCAGCAGATAGCAACAAAAAAGGGTTTTTCTACGTCCATGAAAGACGACGAACAAGAACAACAAAAAATGAGAACATAGAGTTCTGTTTTTCTCGATTTATTTATTTAAGTATCCATTTTAGGGTCTGGTTTAGTGGTGCTTTGCGTAAATTACGATGCGAGTTTCTGGCCGAGTCCTTTATTAATACTTTTTTTTATTTTACGTCCTTACTAATAAAATAACATTATTGATAAAAGGAATACCATTATTAGCGGGTGGTACCATCTAAATGTCAGGATCTGTTAGCAGTTGTTTATCCTATATATAATAGTACCACCCATGTTAATAATGATATCCCTTTTATAAATTACGCAAAATAAACTCAAGATATAAAATTTCATGGTGGATTTGGGTGTAAAATTCTAAAGGTGGATTTTATGGTCTACGAGATTTGGTGGAATTACGATTATGAATGTCCAACTTTGTTGGTCTTTGGATTTATGTTTTCTTTGGTATTTATAATTCCATCAAATATCAAATTCCCACCATAAGATTCACTGGGAAACTTATGAAAAATTTATGGATCCACTTTTTTTAACCCTAAAACCTTTATATAGTTCAATTTTTAAATAAATTCCCATCTAGACAGTTATGGGATTTAAAATAAGGAAATTTTAAGAATCACAAGAATTTTCACTTAGTTACCAAACACCCGAAGAATTTGCATGAATACCGGTATTTGTAACGACCAAACACAATATGATTGATTTTTGATCACTAAGGCTAGGTTTATGGAGCTTTCCAAACCCTTCATAAGTTCAAAACCGTGACGCAAAGTCGATGTTCCTGAGTTGTAGTAAATCAAGGTAGGAATCGAATGGTAAACGTATTATGGCTATACGTTCTCAAAAATAAATAAATATGTATAACCATAATACGTCGTGAATATAAATATATATTTAAAACGTATAATGGTCGTATATTTTCAGTTTTTCATAAACATCATATAACCATTATACATCCATTATCCAAATCTGAAATCACTACAATACCTAATTGTTTCCCAAGTTGATGTGGTTTTAAAGTTGTGAAGAGTATGGAAATTCCATTAAGACCTAGCCTAATAAAAGTGCAGTATTTATCTAAAATAGATTTTGGTTGTTTTTAGCGTTTTCGATGGCTGCGTGATATAGTCGTTATATCTGAGATTTTATCTCTTTTAATAAAATAATATTAGATTAAAAAAATAGTTTTGCCGTCGTTAAAATTCAGGAATAAGGTATAGTTTTTTTTTTTGATAAATAAGTAAAGCAAACACAAATTTATTGTCATGGTCTAAAAAAACTAAAAAACAATAAAATGGTAAACGGTTCGTTGTATAATGTTCTCCTTCGCACCAATTGTCAAAATAATCCTTTGTGTAATCCTTGCTCTCAAAGGTAGTTGTATGGTAGAGATTTTCCAAGTTCCAAATAGCATACCGTATATGTATTTTGGAACAGATCGTGGAAAAGTAATACATATCGTGGAATAGATCGTGGAAAAGTAATGCTAATAGTAAAGGGTCCTAAAGGGTTATGTAGCTAGCATTGAGTCTATTGACATTGGGCGTCTAGAAACTTGACATGTCGTCTTGAACAAGAAAATCAATGGTCAGAAAGTAGATTTCAAGTTACTAAATGCTCCAAAACCGTCAGATTGAATATTAAATGACTTGATGCTTTAGGTTGGATTGTAAACTGTCTTTTGCAGAACTTTGGAAGATAGTTTGAAAAAAGCTTATTTCGAACTCAACTCGAAATCATTAGACATGATCTTTTATATTTCTTTCACGTTTTTTATAGCTTAGGTTCCATCGTATAACTTGTTTCATAAAAGTAGTAAATTAGAGGATTATTTTTATACAATGCCATCAAATAAGATTTTTTATTTTATTATTTTCCATCTCTTTCCCAATTAGGTTAATCATGTGAAGAGTATACGTGTTGAACTTAAAACAATTTTTTAAATTTTTTTAAAATACCCATTAACTTAAAAGTAGTCGACACATGGTATCATTTGTTTTAATTTTTAGCAAAGGATCTTGAACATGGCCAGACAGTGAAATTCCTATATATAAACTTTTTGACGAAGTTCTCAAATTATTTGTGTTTAGTTCACCCTAATATAAAACTTTACTTGTGTTATTTCCTAAATGTAAATATACTAATTAGTAAAACCCCTTTTAATGGTGCAATTACTTATTCGAGAGAAAAACTTAACGATAAAATCCCATTATCTACCGTGAAAAAATAACAAATTTAGTCGTGAAAGATAAAGTTTACTCTTTGTTTGACGGAAAAATAACAAGGAAAAAAAATACAAATAAATGATCACTTTTGTTGACAAATCTATACCATTGGATTAATCGTGGATTGCACACATTCATTGTTTTATACTAAGAGAATATTTTGGAGAAAAACACTAGATATATGAATGGGGTATGATAATATTTACTAAAAATACTAGATAAGTCTGTCTAAATTAAGTAAGTCGATTAAATATTGTTTATACTGTCCAATGGTTAATCGTAATGTTATCAGATCGAGAAAATGCTCGATCGGTGAGTAAAATTTTTTTCTAATATTTTGGATAATTCATGACAAAATATTTCTGAATTTGTCACAAATATTTTTCACATCATTACACCAATCTAACATCCATTAAACCGATCTAAAAAAGAGATGGAAAAACAAATTTTATGAGATTTTAGAGCTTTTTATTCTTTTAAGGGAAATAACGCAATTAAAATATTTATTCGGCAAGGAAATACAAAATAAATAAATATATTTATCGCTTGTTAACAATTGTGTTGGTCTAACATCATTTTCTTCTGATTTCAATTTAATGGCAAAGCAACAGCAGAGAATCAGAAAACTCAGGGGAAAAAACAAAAAACACTTATGTGGTCTAATTCATTTTCAGGCCCCTTAGTTAATTTTTCGATTTAAGGTCGACCAAAGTCCTTAAAAAGACAAGTACTCTCCATATAAATACAAACATATTGTTTGAAAACTTTTAAAGACATTAGTAATATTGAGTTCGTGCGAGTCGTGCCTACCAAGAAAAAGTGAATTGAGTTCGTGAGAAAAAAAGAAATTTCCCGGGAGAAAATAAAGCGGAAAGCCTATAACGGGAGAAAACCAAAACACATTAATCTGCCAGGGATCTTCTCCCGGCGGACAAACGACTTCCTACCTAGTTTTAAAACCGGTTATTTTACTCTAGGGGATACCCCAAGTACTAGATCAACATCCACCATAGACCCTGACTTTGGTCAAGCATTATAGACCAATATTATATTTTTAAATTGTAAACCGTTATATTGATGTTGAAGTTATTGATCAAAAGCATCATATACAGTCATGGTTGCGATCTTGATTAACGGGTAGTCAATTTAGACAAAAAGTGTCAGGAATCTTGATCCTAAGATGAAATCGATATGATGGTAAACTTTCACACAATACACGACCCTTTCATTTATAGTGTTGGCAACTTCATTTATGATTTGCGAAGGACCAAAGATGATGTCAGTGAGAAACCCACTTTAACTAAGGGTAACTCCAACGGTACGAGTATACCAAATATCAAAGAGTAAAAAAATTTGCTCGTTTTTCATTTTTTACACAACGGTTTTGTGAGTAAATATGATCACACGTCGTTTTAATTAGACGTCTGTTATAAAACGCTATTTTAAAAGAACGTTAGGTGACACGGACGTTTCTGTAGTGGGACGTATGTCGTTGGACGTACATTTGGGAGAGCGTTTCATATTCTGGAACCAGACGCACTTATATGAGCGTTTGCATTCTCGTACGCTTCCTTAATCAAACGTATGTTTAACGTCCACACTAATGGACGTTTAGTGATATACGATGTGCCTAAAAGACGCCTGAATGCCAGAAGCCCTTTTATAATAGCGCTTAGTATTGAAACGTCCACCAACAGAAGCGTGAGCTGAGTTTCACGTTCACCTAAAGAAGCGTTAATAAGATTGGTGCTCCGCGCTCTCCTAGGAGAGCTTCTGGTGCTCCGGCACTCTCCTAGGAGAGCTTCTGGTGCTCCGGCGCTCTCTTATTATCAGACGTCTTTTTAATAGAACGTATTATATACGGACGTTATTTCAGTAGAACGTTTTAACCAGACGCTCATTTGGCTTGCGTTTCTTCTGCCAGCGTTCTCCTAGTGAAGCGTTACTTCATACGCATTCTTTTGTGAGCGTCTCATCAAACGCTTTTCAGGCACTGCGTCCGTGTTTTAAAACGCTTTCTCAACGAAGTGTTTTTTGTTAACGCATATTTACAAGAGCGTGCGACTATATATATGTGAGAGAGTAAAAGTACTCTGGTACTGTACAGATAGTCGTCGAAATCCCAAATTAATCGCCCGTTGCGCTTCAATTTAGGCGACCAAAGAGTAAATATAATCTTTACTCTTTGGTATGGTCGTCCGTTGGAGATGCCCTAAGGGGCCTATCTGAGTGTTTACGGGATAAATGTTAGATTTGAGAGGAAAGTTGGGTCAGATCTGGGGAAAAGGTGTTAGCAGGCCTGGAGTCAATGGACTATTAGCACATTTGTCGGGGAACTGTCGATGTATATTTATATTTTATTGTTTAAACAGCACAGGGTGAGACTGTAGTCATGTTACAGGAGCGTTATATTTAATAAATTACCGTCTATATGGATTGAGCAAGGTTTAAAAAACAGATGTTAGAACGGTCACATCTATATAGTATGTCTGCAAAATTCATCAATACTCATAATTAAATAACACCGTTAAATAAATAAAAAATAACGTTTTCTAAGTTCGTTATAACAATTTTTACGCATGTGATAACCGTTTTCCTAAAATTATTTTTCACTTTTTTCTTCTAAAGAGCATTTTAACATAAGTTTCTTAGGCAGTTTTTTCCGTTTTTACGTCCGTTATACCGTTTTTTAGAAAAAAAGAATATAAAAATATTTTTTATCCTATTTTTTATTTATAAAATAAAAGATTCAAAATTACAATTAAAAAAATTAAAATAAATGAATAAACAAATAAGTAAATCAAAAAAACGTAGTAACACTGTTATTTAGACACGTTATAACTGTTTTCACGCATGTGATAACCGTTAGATAGAAATTTCAGACCATACTTTATTTATTTTCTCTAACTAACCGTTATTACATCCGTTATTTAAAAAAACGTCAAAAAAACGCGTTTTCCCCCTAAATAACGTGTTTTATACCCGAAACGTGCTCACACCCGTCAAAATGCGTTATAACGGTCACGACCCCATGACCCGACCTGTGACCCGTTTTTCAAACCTTGGGACTGAGTAGTGTAGATTTGTGCCATGGCAAGTCAAACTTTGAAGGTCTTCCTTGTACACGAGAAACAATAATAGATCAACTAAGGACAATACAAGGAAAAAAATAGAGAAAGTATTAGCAAACTCAAAGGATTACTTGTTATCCAAAGTTAAAGGTTCTTCGTTTAACTATAGTAAAATCTTAACCACACCTTCTGCTCATGGACCTCATCCATAGTACAATGCAAGCCGGTAGACTTTGTAAGTATTTTAGGTGCTGGTCTGCACATGCCACTAATAATATTGTTACCAGTGCTTTTGTAGTAAATATTAATTTAGTTTTGACTTGCAATTCTGTAAGATTAACTTATAGATGGAGAGCTCCTTGCAATTTCTTTCAATCTTATTCCTCAGTAATAGTTCTTGAATAGTCGTATAGTAAAAGAGACAGACCGATAGAATTTACAAAAACTATGATGATCAAGATAAGATTCCGGATAACAAAAATCTATCAGGTAAAAGATAGTCTAGACGGGCTTCACGAATCCCAAGTTAACCTAGTTTTTTGGAGGACCACTCGTGAAACAACATGATGCACATCGTGTAGGGATTAGGAATCTTAGTTGTAGAAAACCCTTAACTTATAATGATGAATAAGGCTAGCTTGCTTCACGCTAAAGCAAATAATACTTGCACCAAAACAAGTTCGTGAATTTATTTTCATGTTTACAAATTACTTTGATCCCAGAATAATCCAAATAATGGAAACCATGTAAGAATATGAGACTTTTTGTAATACAAAAAAGAATGTGAAATGACGAGGGTATCAAGTAAACCACAATGTTTATAATATCAACCTAAGAAGACCCACTTTGTATAATCTTATCGAAACAATAACGACGAAAAAATTATTTCAACATGGTGATTCTTGGTAACAGTCAAAGTTCTGTTCGAACTAACTATGATCCTTACCAAGAAATGATTAATGTACAAGTATGATTACTTGTTATAACTATATAATTATAATACGGAAAGTAAAGCAATCACACAAAACACAAGAATTTGTTAAAGATGAAAATTGCTTGCAAAAAAACTATGGGACCTAGTCCCATCTTTAATACTCTCAGAATTAAGCCGCTATAAAAATAGACTACTGCAACTTCGTATAGTTTAGACCAAGTAAACTATCCTAAGTTACCCAGTTTCTTTAGTGTCCTTGGGTATACAACCAATCTGACCAACACTCATGAATCCCAAGACATAGTCCACTATCTTCCGTTGCTTCACCACTGTGAAAACTTTTGCACTCAATTTCTTTGGATCATAATCCGAATGCAGTAAATGACTAACTTGTTTCAGTAAACAATTCACTTATTATATTGCTTATTCATTCATTAATTTTGATAAGTACTTGTTTGTGGGTAAAAACGAATTTAGGGGTAAAAGGGTAAAAATGGGGTAGCCTGATGAAAATTTGTCTAGTCCCTAAAAAAATTATACTGTGGAAGTTAGCTTCTAGAGATCAAAATCATGTAACATTTGCCTAAACCAGGCATTGGTAGTTCCAATTTTGTTTCGGTTACAAAGGAAGGAGAAGGGTTGGTCATAGGGAGGGAAGCAGAGGAAATGTTGGGGTCATAGTAACGGATCTTGTTAGATATGATAGGTATGTAGTTGTTATGGAAAATGTCTCTGTGTATGACCGAGAGAAAAGCTTTTTTGTGAGAATCAGATATCGACTTGTATGTTCTATTTCGTACGCTCCGTCATGTATGGTATGCGTGTTACTATTATAAGTAGATTGAAGGATCTACTTATAATAGCATAGCAGTAACCGTTCACCCTGTCCTAGTAGGAAGTGGTAGTTGTGAAGCAGTGGTGAAGTTGAGGTGATGAAGAGTGTGTTAAAAATCGCGTCCCACTTGTGGAGAAGAATGAACGGTTACATACCCATCACTCCTCTACTTTGCTAATTGTCGCACATTCCAGGCACTTCTTGTAATGGGTGTATTGCTACACCGCATGTCGTAGACACCATACCAATACCCTAGTGAATATCCCCTATTTATGACATCTTTGATGTCTCGCATGATTTTTAGTATAAAATATTACTTAGTGTGAGGCGAGTTGTGACTTGCTTAGTCAAGTTGACTTATGACTTGTCATGCCTGGCTAGACATGAATAATGAATCTTGATGAGCCTGATTAGACCAGTAAGGCTTGTAAGGAGCAAGTAGACTGAAAATAAATATGTATTTGTATAGGCCTCATGTCAAGACTCTGATATGCTCAAGTGAGCAGTGAGAGTTCAAATGTGTCAACCAATATTGACATGCTGAAATAAATAGGTGATGTCAGATGCAGGCATTGAACAGGTCAAGCACTGCCTTTCACGTCATCAACGAGAGGTGATGGATGGCCATGAAAATGTGAGGAAGAAAATATTTTAATATTCAAGTGGTTAAGCATTTGTATCTAGACATATGTGTGGAATCACATGAAATAATATATCTCTGGAAATACGCTATGATAATCCGTCCAAGGTTAGTCGTATATTAAATATATATGGTATATCATGTAAAATAAACTTAACGTTATAAAAATATGGCTCACCGTGTCAGTGACACTTCATAAATTACCATATGTGGTCAATCGACATAAGTGTATGGCACACTTGATAAATCGTTGACTTGGTAGGTTACACACAAAATATGTTGCATGCTAGGTACAAACAAATGTATAGCATGCTAAGTATAAAGAAATGTGTAGCATTCTAAGTATAGTGTTTGCAACGCTTATAAGCGTTGCAAGAGTGAAAGTTGGCCGTCCATGTCTAGTATCAAGATTGGGAAGCCAAGTTTGTTGTCTACAACGCTTAAGTATAAGGATTGCAAATCTAAATGTTGGCTTTTAAGTATAGTGTCAAGGTTAGGAGGTCAACTTTGATGTATACGCGTTACAAAACTGAATGTTACGACTCTTAAGCTTAAACTCGGACTTCAATTTATGCCATTCATGTTGATTGCTCTACCACGCAAGGATTAACATGGATGGCCAAGTTTGTCGGTCATGAAGCAAATTTTGGCTGGCCAAGTTAGTCAGCCAGGTATAATAAATGGTTTCCATATTATTTAATATGTTATAAATTAGTCGTTTAGGCCCAAAAGAACTAGGGTTTCATTATTTTTGACTATTATTGGGTTTTTAGTGCAACCATTCAAGGGAGATGTGACTCCTGAGCTCGGAAAAGGTTAGATTTGGATAGCATGATCTGTATGTTTGTGTTTAGCATAGTTTTGACTTGATATCCAGACACAATTATGGTGTTTCAGTCAAGTAAATTTATATGTAACTTGCTACATACTTCTATACAAGTTTGTATAGGTACTATAATTAATCAATATCATTCAGTTGAGCATGAGCATTGAAACAAGATAATTTTTAGAGATTCATCCGTGAATATGACACTAGAGAAGACTCAATTTTCTTTATACTAGTGGGAAACCCATCTAGGAGCTTGAGATTTGTTTTAGAGAAGACTTAATTTACTCTATACCAGTGGACAATTCATCCAGGAGCTCTGGTATCCATTGGGGAACAAGAATATTTTCTGAATGTATACTATGTATAGTCAGAAAACATCTGAAGAGAAATCGTAACCAATACCAGTGGCATCCTAAGGAAAATATTGATTTATACTAGTGGTCAACCATCTAGGAGCTGTCCAGTCAATATAAATTATGTGTGTGTGTATAACGAGTGAGACAGGGATTGACACTTATCATGGATTAGTACATTCCTAAGGTTATTTGCAGAATGAAAATAAATAAATATATATATATACCCGGGTCATAAACATATTATATTATGATTTTATCCTTAGCAAAAATCCACCATCTACATTAAGTCCTCTGCTTGACGTGGAAAAGTTAATGTTGCGTGGTAAACACTAGATGGTGGCATGATAGACGAAAATAAAATAATAAGGCTTAGTTGTAAGATATTACCAGAGATGTTGCAGTTGACTTGAATTTCCTTAGGAGTCGTACTGGTGAAGCAGCTATCAACAATCAATCTGCAAAAGGAAGGCATCACCAAACATGTTAGCAGAGCCCGTTCGTAGCTAGGACGATTTTTTAAAGCTTTAACTTCAGTTGGGCATGCTGGAAGCCCATGCGTGTGTTGTAGAAGGGAGAACTCATTTTCCTTCTCGAATTAGAAAACCAATTTGGTATAAAAGGAGTACTTATATTCCTTTGCTTGTTATCACCAACGATACTTGTGCTTCCCATGTTGGCAGGTCAAGTTGGTCGGACATGGAAAGGGGATTGGCTGACCAGGTGAATCATAGAACGAACAATAACATATATGAATGAATGGAAGTTTTCGTTAAATTTCGTCGTCAAGAAATTTATATATAAGACCCTTTAGAAAAAATATTGTAGATTCTGAATACAATGTCCGTTTTTGATGGTTAACCCCAATTCATAATTGAATAATCGCCAAATATCTCCAACTGCGAAAATATTTATAGCTCATTTTGGCAATCAAACGAGTTAAACAACAACCGTCCAGGAATATTTGAGGCAGAATTCAGACAGTTTTTATCTCGTACTTCGTCTAGAATTCAGGTCATATCTCCTAGACCGTCACTCGGAATAAAACGCCATTTTATTATGTTGTAGTAGACATATAGGAGGTCTTTTAGGTATATAATTCACCTCTTAATTCCTTACCATTTACTCCCAGTTATTGAGACCGTGTAGCACAATATAATGCGCGGTTGTTGAAAAACGCCTTGTTATGCCTTTGGCCCATTTGTTTTCTTCATTGAATGCTTCAAGATGAATTTTTGGCTCATTATTTCATCCATGATTTGAACTTTATAGTTGATACTTTTATTTTGCGACTGGAGCTCTCCAACTTGTTGAGGTGATGTTGTAGGCCCATCATGAGAATGAGCAAGGAGACGATGCGGAGATAGTTGTAGTTGATCAAATTAAGGATGCTACCACTCTTCCATTCCAGGGATGTGAAGACATTGTCTATAAAATGGTAGTTGACATAGATACCTAAGGTGTTCGCACTTTAAAAATTGAAAAGGTGACGACCATGGTTGAGTATTCTGCTGCTAGCCTTACTTTTAATCCTCCATTCAGTGTGCATCTTCCAAGTAATATACTTGCTGGAGGGTTTTGCCATCCAATTGAATATGTTGAGTTGTACACTTAAATGTAACAGAAATATGTTCATGTCTCTGTTACTTGGAAGTCTAGATACCATTATTTTTTAGTGAATTGTGCAGCTGAGATAATGTTCTAGGGTTACTATTTCTAAAGTGATGCTAGCAGACTAGGAATACCACTTGGAGGCATCCAAGAACTTGAAATTCGATATATCATGGCTTCATCATGGAGTTGATGCTATAAGGAGTTACAGGTAGTCGAAGGTGGAAGGAAGAGTCAGGAGAAGCCGGTGATAGACCCTGATAGTCTTCTTGATGTGGACTGAAGCATATAAGATTGGATTATTACTTTCTTTTTTAAAAAATAATATTGTGAGCGAATATTGCTCAGCCTCCCAATTCCTCGTTAATTTTCATAGTGCAACAAGTAGTACTCTGTAGCTTTAACAGTCACCAATTGTCAGACCAAGCTGGTCAAACACTAGAGGCATGCTTGGTCATCCAAGTTGGTCGGATAAATTGTTGAATTTAGCAGTACAATTGATTCTGATTAAGATTGACGACTGCATTGAGTCTTCAAGGAGTGAATGAGCTTTATTCCAACTTTCCGACAATGATATGGCTCTTCAACTAATTTGTATTTCAGATGTTAGATCTTTTAATGTGTTGGGGAAGAGAAGCCTCGTGCCAATGATCTTACCCAAGTATAACTCACTTTGAATCAACCACTGGAACAAATATAATATGATTTTACAAAGATATCATGCTTCAAGCCACTTGATCATCTCACACAGAATAAGGGGGGTATCAGAGTTTTCCCTGTATTGCATCGTTGGTTGTTGCTGGCAGTTGAATCAAGGATTTGAATGGAAGTTGAAGTCGAACTCGGTGTTAGCATCGAGCGTCTGAGCTCTCATGCATTGTGAAACGAAGCGTGACTGACTCTGCACTTCTTAGGTGGTCGGTCTTTTGATGAGACATTTATATTAACTACTGTTTTGCTGGATAGGCAATTTATTCTTGGTCGAGTTCTTCACAGTATGCTTGTTATCGGACCTTTGTGATACCGTACTTGTTCATGCTATTGACTGATAGTGTCAACCACGAGTAACACTAACCTTGAGTATTATATATAGAATGAAAGTAATTTCCTTTGTCATTCTATAGGGATGCCGAAAGATTGAAAGTATACGTCTTCTCAGGACCGAAAAACATTACATCTTCACGGTACCCATATCCTTTATGTCTTTTGGTGTGCTCGTACTGGTGATAGTTCCATTATATTACTTAATTACGATAATGATAGTTGGATGTAGGTTGTGGTTGTGCAATATGAGAACCTATCCGCTTTGTGATGTGAGGAGGCTAGTATGCCTGCGCCAGAAAAGAAGTATTGATGCTGGCGTTGTCGTAGGTATTAAGGTTTGTGATGTCGACGCCGATGAAAGAACTCATAATTTTATTTATATATCCTAATACTCCAATCGAACTTCAAATATCTCTTTATATAGGATGTGTACATCAATCTTTTAATAGGAGGGAAAGAAACACGACTTGACGTATTCGTCTGCTAGTGGGACGAACAATTGAATTAGGTACGCAACTTCTCCCTGTTATTTGCCATTAGTTGTTAATTCGTTGACGCCTTATTGCACTGGAAAATTTATAGACTTGGGTCTCATCTCGTTCAAACATAAGAGGAGTACAACCTTATTCCATTCGATTGGAAACTCACGACGTGTATGTTAGTAGTGTTTTTATTACTGACAAGTGTAGCACTTTAGCAGCGTTACGTCTTCATGAATACTGTATTGTCCATAATGTATATATTTTAAAGATATTCTACTATACTGATTAGTTGGAAAATTCAGGCTTGAATGAGCAAGCATGATGATTTTTTAAAAAAAAAAATCTAGGGTTTTAATATACATGTCTATATATGAAGAAAACCCAAAGTTTTGTCGATTTGGATGCTTTGACCTAGGAACTTAGATTGTCTTCCATGATTCAAATTTTCGTGTCTATTTGATCCTTGAACCTTTACATGAGAATTAATAGAAGCATTCTAACTTGTTCATGCAATCTCAGACTGGTGTGTAGATGTCAATATGGGAAAGGATTAAAAGAACTTTCAACTCTTTAACACGAGAAGGAAATGGATCTGATTTTGTGAACTCCTCGACCAAGAAGTATGAAGTGTAAGTTTATGCTTCAATAGATGATAATGCCTTGTCGTTCATCATGTTTTCCAGTTTGCATCTTATTTTATTGGTAGAAATGTACACACCATTGTTGTGGTAGTTGAGTGGGAATCCATAGTAGATTGTACTTGCAGAGTATTATATGGAAGGGATTCATAGGCACCAGAATGTTGGGAATAGACTACTGCTTCACTTCACTTTGTTTTACTACACAAAAGGATCGAAGAAATATGGTCTTATCGTCGCCGCAAAGATAGTAAAGAATATCCCCTTGTTTGGGATAGTTGCAACTCCATTGTTGTTGAAGTTGAGCGTTGTTGGAGATGTCCCTCGTGTCGCTGGTATTTGATGGGCTCTTCGAGGTGTTCAGACCGCCTGTGGTGCTGGAGTTGGAATTAGTGCTGGCGCTGCATACTTGGGTTGTTGTACTTCTGGAGGTAGGATCCCTTTTGTTTCCTTCAGTGACATCACCTATAGACGGTTGAATGTTCTGGTGCTTGTTGGTGAGTCATCTGTTAACACAAGTCTCACATGCTTCTTCATTCATAGCAGGTCTATATCTTTCTAGCAAAGCAGGTGTAATTATAGTCGATCACCTGAGTCTGGGAAAAAATATCTTGCATCTGCATCAAATCGTTTGTAGTAGGCGAGGCATAATTTTTCCTAACTTCTTTAGCAGTTTGAGCAAAACAAGGAGTGTTGGTAGCACCGGTGTTGATAACCGGAGGAGAACTGCCAGGAGTACCAATATTGTACCAGTAGAATTGGCGTTTGGGGTTAGTTATTGAACCTGACCTAAGAACCGTTCTGAAAATTGTAAAAAGTTGACAAAAATCAAGGAATTGATAATTTGCTTTTGCAGCCGAGAGATTGATTTCTTACTGTAGTCGCCAAAATGTTTGTGGGTAAAAACGAATTTATAAATAACAAGGTAAAAATTGGGTAAGCAGATGATAATTAGTATAGTTCCTAAAACATTTGTACTGTGGAAGTACTTTTTAGATTCGAGAAACCAAAATCACGTAAAATTAGCCTAAGCCAAGAAACGGTTGTTCCGATTTTGTTTCGATCACAAAGAAAGGAGAAGGTTTGTCCTTAGGTAGGGAAGCAGAAGAAATGTTAAGGTCAGATTACCATAATTGTTATGGAAAATTTCTGTGTATGACCGAGAGAAAAGGTTTTTTATGAGAATCAGATAATAAGCTTGTGTGTTCTATTTTGTATGCTCTATCTTGTACTTTCTGTATATTATCCTTTCAATAGATTTAAGGATCTATTTATAATAGCTCAGCAGTAACAGTTCACCCTGTCCTCGTAGGAAGTGGTAGTTGTGGGTAGAGATGATGAAGAGTGTGTTGAAAACCATGTCCCACTTATGGAGAAGAATGGACGGTTGCACACCCATCACTCCTCTATTTTGCTAACTATCGCACATTATAGACACTTCTCATAATAGATGTATTTCTGCACCGTATTTCGTAGACTGCCAGACAAATACCATGGTGAATATGCCCCCATTTATGACATCTTTGATGTATCGCATGATTTTTTTAGTGAAAATTACTACTTACTGTGAGGTCGAGTTGTGACTTGCTTAGTTAAGTTGATTTATGACTTTTCATGCCTGGATAGATATGAATAATGAATCTTGATAAGCCTGACAAGACTAGTGAGGCTTTTAAGGAAAAGGTAGACTGAAAATAAATATATATAAAGTTTCATGTCAAGACTCTAGTATACTCAGGTGAGCAGTGAGAGTTTGAACGTGTCAACCGGTATTGACATGCCGAAATGAATAGGTGATACCAGATGCAGACATTGAGTAGGTCGAGCATTTCCTTTCACGTCATCAATGAGAGGTGATGGATGACCATGAAAGAGTGAGGAATAAAATATTTAAATATTGAGTGGACATGTGTGTGGAGTCACATGAAATAATATATCTCTAGCCATACGCTATGGTGATCCATCCATTGTCATCCGTATATTAAATATATAAATATATATATATATGGTATGTCATGTAAAATAAATTGAATTTTATGAAAATATGGCTCACCGTGTCAGTTACACTTGATAAACCATACATGGTCAATTGACGTAGGTGTTTGGCACACTTGATAAATCGTTGAATTGGTAGGTTATACACAAAATATGTCGCATGCTAAATATGAAGATATGTGTCGCATACTAAGTATAAAGAAATGTGTAGCATGCTAAGTATAGTAGTTGCAATGCTTATAAGCGTTGTAAGAGTAAAAGTTGGTCGTCCAAGTCTAGTGTCAATGTTGGAAGGCCAAGTTTGATGTTCCCAACGGTTATAAGCGTTACAAAAGTAAATGTTGGTCGTCCAAGTATATTGTGAAAGTTGGGAGGCCAAGTTTGATGTTTGCAATGCTTATAAGCGTTGTAAAACTCAATGTAGCGACTCCTAAGCTTAAACTCAGATTTCAAATTATGCCATTCATATTGGTTTCTCCAACAAGTAAGGATTGACATGGATGACCTAGAGCAAATTTGGTCGGCCAAGTTAGTTGTCCAACCATAGTAAATGGTTTACCTCCTTTTAATATGGCCTAAATTAGTCGTTTAGGCCTAAAAGAGCTAGGATTTCATTATTTTTTACTATAATTGGATTTTTAGTGTAACCAATCAAGGGAAATACAACTCCTGAGCTCCGCCAAGGTTATATTTGGCTAGCGAGAGCTTAGCATAGTTTTGACTTGATATCCAGATACATGCGTGGTGGTGTTTCATTCAAGTAAATTTATATGTAACTTGCTACATACTTCTATACAAGTTGTATAAGTACTATAACTAATCAATATCATTCAGAGCATGAGTATTGACACAAGGTAATTTTTTGGGATTCATCCCTGGATAAAGCACTAGAGAAGATTCAATTTGCTTTATACTAGTGGGCAACCCATATAAGATCTTTAGATTTGTTTTAGAGAAGAGTTAATTTTCTCTATACTAGTGGGAAATCCATTTAGAAGCTCTGGTATCCATTCAGGAACAAGAATATGTTATGGATGCATATATTCTATATAGTCAAAGAACATCTGGAGAGGAATTATAACCAATACCAGTGGCATTCCGAGGATAATATTGCTTTATACTAGTGGTCAATCTATTTAGGAGTTGTCCAATCAATGTAGATTTAATATGTATATATATAGAGAGAGAGAGACAGCTGATAGGTGCATAATATACATGGTTTTAGTACCAATTCCATACTTGTTTTAGTTATGTTTCTTGTATTTTACCTTTTATTACTCTTGTTTTAACCAAAAGAAGTGGAATTGACTTTAAAAGTGTTAAGGAAGTTAAGTGCTACAAGTGAAGAAAATTAAAGAAAAACTAGAAATTATTCAAATCCAGGAATTGTTCTTACCATCTTTTAGAGAATTGAAAGACGAAGCCGATGATAAAAGAGTGAGGTCATTCCGAGTTCGTATGAAGAAGTTATGAGCAAAACCGTGAAACCAACTTGGATTTGGTATTTGTTGGGCCTTATTTGGCCTGCGCGGGAAGAGAAATAAGGGAAGCATTTTGGGCTCGCCTTTGACGTGAAATTAGATTTTTTGTTGGTTTTTGAGGAAGTTAAGTCTCCTAATTGGATAAGGATCAAAAAAAGGTGGAAGAGTTTAGTGAGATTAGGTTTCCTAGTTGGATAAATATCAAGAGGAGGTTACCAAAGCCTATATAAAGGGTAGCCTAGATACAATTTTCTACACAACTTCTCCACTAGAAAAAAGAGTAAAGTTTGATTTACCCCTTTCAAATGGAGAACTAGGATATTTACTCTTCTTCTTCTTCTTTATTCTTTTCTTATATATTTTCCATGGGTTTTAGTAAATCCATGAGTAAGTAATTCTTCTATTGGTTGGTGATGTAACCAGAAGCTCTAAATAGGGTTGCACAAACCCGACCCAACCCGCCAACCCGATCCGCACCCGCCCAAATTAACCCGGGCCGCACCCGACCCCCCGATGAACGAGTTGGGTGCGGGTGATTTTTTCAAACCCGACTTCTGGCGGGTCGAGTGCGGGTGATATCTCCTCTCACCCGACCCGACCCGCCCACCCGCCGAAACTTTGCTGATTTTCTGGTCGTTGATTTTATTTCAAGTTTCAATCCTAATCGCCCATTTCTAGGTTTGTTTAAGTTTCATGATTCGATTTCTGTCTTCATCTGTTTGAATGTTTCATCTCTTTTGTGAATGGATCAAAGGAAGCCCCAATTTGTTCTTCATCAACCGATCACCTAGTTCACCTCCACCACCACTATCCCAGCAACCCCATCAGCAGTAGTAGCACCTTCTTCTTCAACGATTATCGATTTGAAGCATCATCACTCATCAGGTATGTGCTTGATCTCTATGGCTGTTTAAGATTCAAAAGCTTGATCAATATGTCTGTGTAAGATGACAAGTAGTGTAACTAACCTCTCTCCCTCTCTTTGTGTCTCTTTAGGTTTGTCTAAGAGAAACCCTTTGTTGATTTGTGATTTTAGTATAGAAATCACTGATCAAAATTGTAACTTTGTGATATTTAGGTATCCAATTTTTTTCGACATTTCTGTTTTTTTTTTTGTTGCAGTTTTGATATAAAGGAGTATGTGAGTGGGTTTGGGAATCCAGATTGGGAAAAAACCCATGATCCAGCTTCCCCAATGTACTTGTTGTTACTTGGATGCTCAAGAATGGAGCTACTTTTGTTGGGAAAACTATCATGGATGAATCATTTGGGTAAATTTCTGCTTGGACATTTTTCCCTTCTTTGTTTTGAATTTGGAGTATTATAGTTGAGTGTTTGAGTTGCATCGCAGAATTACATGAGAGAATTTGCATTATGGTACACCTACAAACCCATTAACTCCATCTCATATTCATGGTGGATCATCAAGTGGCTCGGTTGTGGCTGTTGCAGCTAAACTTGTCGACTTTGCTATTGGTATGTCATTCTGGTTAGCTTCAGTTTCTAGTACTGTATGACGTCATAGTATAATAAGCTAGTTAATAATGCTATTAGTGTTCTTTTAGACTTATCATGACGAGATTTAGATTCTCTGATATGGAACAACTTTATCTTGTGTGATCACTTGGGCAACCAACAAGCTAGACAATGCTGAGAGCTTCCCAGATATTCTGGATTAAGCTTGAACACACTCGTAGTTATGAACATTTGTATTTAATCCAACAACTACTAAAACAAATCACAGTACTTGTAAGCTGTTCATTTGGGGCAAGAAACCTGCTGTAGGGGGTGGCTGTTTTTATTTTGGTTAATGCACATACAAACAACGGTGGGCTAGCTATCTAATTTTGATTTGATAAATTGATAAACTTTAACTACAGTATGCATTGCTGAGTCACTCATATCTCTTTTTTCTATGCAAGTTCGTTGATCATTTACAAACTCTCTTCATTATTTAGTAACTCTCTTCTCTGTGATTCTCACACACAAAAGACAAGACTGTTTAGATTGTTCCCAGATTACATGCCCAGTTAGGAGCAGTTTTTAAGTACTAGTCCTAACTGTGCCCAGATTACATGCCCAGACTGTTTTAGTCTACTATTTCTATCATGTTTATTATACTCTTTTATTCTACCATGTTTTTATGATGTTTTGTATGAAGTTTTAGTAACTCACCCCTTCTGCCATCTCTCTGCCTTGTAGGTTACCATCATGGTTGAAATCTCAGAAGATAATGTTTGAGAAGTTCTTGAAAAAAAAATTCAACATTTCCGGGGCGGGTATCCCGCACCCGACCCGCCTAACCCGCCATATGGGCGGGTCAGACCCGACACGACCCGAGTCCTGGGCGGGTTGGGTGCGGGTGAAAAAAAATTAACCCGCCGAGGCCAAACCCGACCCAACCCACCCGTTGTGCAGCCCTAGCTCTAAACATGGGAATCAATCTAGCTGGTTAGTTTTAA
This sequence comes from Papaver californicum, assembly GCA_023531435.1. NCBI lineage: Eukaryota > Viridiplantae > Streptophyta > Magnoliopsida > Ranunculales > Papaveraceae > Papaver > Papaver californicum. The sequence continues at coordinate 7,863,097 of JAJJMC010025396.1, read as the reverse complement.
TTTTCATTATCTCTTTTTTATTGTTCATGTTTTACTACGTATCACAATCATGTGATTGTGTTCATGTGATATGATTGGTTGTTTGGTATGTTTAAAATCGTAAATTAAATATCCTTAATAACCAATCTATAGCTAATTAGGAATCTTAGAAAATTTTATCAAGAATCCTAATAACAAGTAGTAATTTGTGATCACTAGCGGTGAGCTAGCCTAGATTAAATATGCCACGATTGTGCGATATATTTCCTATAAATAAATCGTCTCACAGATATTAATGTTTTTTCAAGTTGAACCTCTTAGAGATTAGCAATAGGTTATATGGTGGAAAAGAATCCATATGTTAGCGATTGCAGTGTATGTTGATATATGGAGGCGTAACGAAGTATTACTCCGATCAGGGATACTTTAGGGTTATTGGTATAAAGAGAGAGTGGATGTTGATTCTAATCGTTTGAGGAGCTTGTTTGGTGATGAAAGATGAAACATCTGACCAATATTTTCTATTTTTATTCATAACCTTTATTCACTTTGCTTTTATATAGTATAGTATAGTTTATCTTAGAAACTCAACAACCCTCTGGTTACCTAAGAAGTAGAAAGCAAATAACAATTCCTTGTTGTCTGTGGAAACGAATCCCTACTTGCTACTCTACTCGTTATTGTAGAAAATATTTGAAATATTTTGGTCGGCTGACAACCCATCAAATTTTGAAGCCGCTGCCCGGGAGAAGTAACAATTGTTTTATTTTAGATTTATTTTTGTTCTATTTTACGTTTTTGTTTTAGTGTTTTTTTTTCAGGTTTTTAGGTTTTCTTGGTGGAAACAACTCGTCGGCGGAATTTGTTATCCATTAATAACGGGAAGTAGATTCTGAAAATGGGTTGTATACATTACTTTATTAATTTATTTTTTATAGATTTTAAATTATATTTTTCTCTTTTTTTGTGTGTGTCGTCGTGCTTCCTTACGGAAATAACATGTATGGTGTACAAGATTAAGTATATAATAAGGGTAATCAGTTTGATTTTAGTTCTCAATCTTTTGATAGCTACCAACCAACCATGGGGTACAATCACAACCAATTCTTTGGTCATGATCAATATCCCATGGTTCCTTTTGGTTATTCTCATACATGCCAACAACCATTGGTGGGTATGTAGGTGAACAACCGCTAGGATGGGAGGATAGTTTTACTTATAATCATTTATCTTCTAAATTTGAGCAGACACTTGATCAGTTTCTTCTTCAGTTAAAGATCAATCCATCAACATTGGAACCACTTAGTGAGCAACCACGTGTGGAGAATCCAGGTTTTGAAGAACGTCTTGACAACCTGATCCAAGTGATGGCTGAACATCATCAAGTTGTTAATGAATCACTCCATGAACTTCAAAGAATGGTGAACAACATAAGAAGAAAAATCGATCAATATAAGAAAGAAAGGGATAAAGAAGAGTTTTGATCTTAAAGCCAGAATTATTCTGAAATACCTATGGATAGTAATGGTTATTTGATTGATGATGAATATGAAAAAGAACAACCTTTATGAAGCCTTTATAACAATGATGCAGTTATTCTAACTCATGATCGTAATAAAGATCATTCACCTATTTAAAAGGATGAGAGTTGGTATAATAAAACCATTGTTTTGAATTCCATGATTCCACCGAATGCCTACTTGATGTAGACGAAGATTCAGATTCAGAATGTGATATTGCTGAAATTTTCAAAGAAAAAGGTTTGATTGAGAATGAGACTGAAAAAATTGATTGCTTAGAAGACCCAAGGGAGCTTTCAACGGTAGAGCACCACACACTAAGTGAAAATTTAGAAGGTTTTTCTAACTCAATATCTATACCTTTATGTGATGATCAAAACCTTAACCCAACTTTTAGGAAAATACTTCACCTAGGGTTGGATTTATGTGCTTCGAAAGTTCTTAAATATTATTTTGCTTCTAAGTATCCATCGTCAGAATTGCTTGATTATAACAATGTGCAGAAGTTCCCCATGAGTAACCAGTAGAAGTTCCCTTGTTTTATGTTCTCTATACACTTCCAAGTGTAGAAAGGACTAAGTATGGGGGTAATTTTTATCTAATAGTAGTTTCACTATTGCCATCATATGCTAACGTCGATGTGAAGTTGTTATTGGAATTGCAGATTGTTATCTGGATGGATCCTCATATTCTCAGATTATTGGTGTATGGACAATAACCAGAAGGTCAGGCTGAAAGCGTTAAACTAAACGTTAGATGGGAGGCAACCCATTGGTTTTGTATTTCTATCATCATTTTATTTATTTATTAGTTTTCTTAGTTTTCATATCATTAGTAGGAATTTCCCACCTTGAATATTACATTGGACGATTCAATTTACATTGATGACAATATAAAGTTTAAGTGTGGGGGAGTGGTTAAGCATTTAAAATGTTAGTATTCACTCTTGTAGGTAGAATTTCTTAACTGTTTGTATATATTTACATGAAAACCTCCAAATTTTAGATATTGTAGAGTCACTTAGTATACTTCGAAATAAGTTTACATACAGAGTTCTTACCGAAATAACTGAAATTAAAAGTATTAGAGAACTATATTCGGGTTTCTTAGTTGTTGAGAAGCGAGATGTGACGGACCAGAATTTTTCTGCTTCCAACGGGTCGGTTACGACCCACTTGGAAAACCCCAACTCTCTGATACGTCATTCGAGAAACCATATTTTCAAATCTATTAGGACAGATTTGATCTTACCAAGTAAGTGTTTATCAATTTATCCCAAACTGCTTTATAAGCTGGCAAGCATTACTTTTCCACGGGTGAGGAATGACCAGTGCCAATGTCAGGATAGTCGGATACCAGCCACCGTTACAGCTAACGTTCCTGGTTGCCACCCGTAGGTGGAAACCAATTAAGGCCTGACAACACACGGTATCAAACGGGTGAGGGATGGCCAATGTCAATGTCAGGATAGTCGGATACCAGCCACCGTTACAGCTATAGACTTCGGGGTAACCACCTGTAGATAGGAGCTCCAATAGGCCTGACAATTCACAGTACTAGGTCAAGCTCAACAAAACATCTTTTACAAATGACATGAACTACTCAGAAGAGTTAGTTATCATTTCCATATTAATGATATGAATTATCGTCATAAACATCAACCATCATTTTCAGATGATATGAGTTACCTCAAACGATAATAACCGTTACATAACTCTCGTGCCGAAACATGATATGAATTACTTCAAACGATAATAATCATCTCTTATCTTACGGGTTGTACAATTATCGAATGTATGAATTACCTTGAAGAGGCAACAATCTTCTCTATCTCACATTTTTATCATATTTATTAGATGATATAAACTAAAAAGCAACAATCATCTCTTCATTAGGTGTATGAAGAACCAGTACTGCAACTACCTCTTACAAACAATATATATACTGCGAAGGTTGCAATCATTAGATGGTTTGAGCTGCAAAGCAGTAACCAACTCTTTTCCGGCGATATAAATAACCACAAAGTTGTACTGAACCACAAAACGACGATCTACGTACCCTCTTCATAGCTCGAAGGATCAAGCACGACCTTAGTTCGTCAAAAAATGTTTAAATAGTATGAATTGTTTCCATAGCAATAACTATCTCTAACAGAGGATAACCAACAATGTCATAAGAAATTGCAGCACCGTACTAATAATTTTACAAGGATTCCCGAACTCCATACACATTATTTAAGCAACCATGAAATAGCTTGAGCTAAATAAAAGCCACACAAACAGCAAGAGTAATTAAGAAGGCTCCATACTTTCTTGTTACTGAATCCTAAACTGAGTATTAAAATAAAATATAAATAAAATACAACTCCACACATTTTATGGTCATGCACAATTCTGTCATCGTTAGTACTGTGGTCCCTGAAGTTTAAAACGAGATGTTATAGGAATCTTCACACAGTATGCATAAAAGTCTATCAAAATTGAGAAGTTCCAATCAACAAAAACTGCAAGCAGACCCTACAAATAGAAACGAATGGGTATCTAAAGAGAGATATAACATAAAATGAGAATACAAATTTAGTGGATATATGATAGCCTGCAAAGTAACATAAATCATCAATTTTACACCGACAAATAATACAATGATATCACTATAGGGTTCGTATTACTAAGCCAACAAAAAATCCACTAAATTTTCTATTAACTTGGTACTTATATTAATTTTGCCCCCTATTAAAATATTCACTAGTTAAGGAAAATTTTCAAGTGATAACTCAAAAGAAAATGAACAAGAAGCATCATTAGGACTTGTCCATGTATTAGCAGGCTACTACCACGTGAGTACAATGAAAAGCAACTCCACACATATTTGTATAACCCAAAAGACTTGCTCATAGATAAAAATGAAAATGACTAGGTGCATAAGAAGGGTTTGGTTATGTGTCAAGCAATTAGACACACAACCAAGTTCACATTTTCAAACTCATACTGCATAAATTTTACGTTAGAGGAAAATAAGCGCACATGGAAAATAAGCTAAAACAGTAATTCGCACATGGTAAGCACACATCACCGGGACTACCCATCTAGTTTCTGTACATGCTTTCGAGTGATACTAGTTCATTTGGGAACTAGCTGCTATATACACATTCATGAATACCATGCTCAAAAGCAATTTAGTCGGCTATAGATCCACTAGATCACGGTACCATTCACTACTACAAAATGTAATTAGTAAAACATAAATTCACACCACCTTTGATGACCTCAAATATAACTTAATTCTCTTTAATAACAGAAGCAAACATCCACCCAATATCGGAGGATAAACGAAGCTACTAAGAAAATAATTCCAATAGCACCGTAACACCAAAACTTCAAATTCACAAATTACACCAATCACAATGATTATTTCTTAGCACCAAATTATTTATTTGAAGTTATAAATGAAGTTAATGAACAACTTTAAATGGTACGAAATCTGTGTGAAACTTGATAGGTCAAATTCATTAACCTGATCAACCCATAGCTACCCAACCAGAACATATATATTAATTAATAACATGTATTATATATGCATACGATTAAGTAGTACCTGATTACATCAAACTTTCATAACTAGTTTAGCATTGAGACTTTTTGTATAGCATCCCTAAACAGGCAAGTATTTGTGAATTACCTAGCTCAAACACTTATTAATGAATTTTAAACAGCATTCAAGCTAAACAAAGGATGTCGTTAATCCTTTAGAGTGTAATACTCTTGACAAGGTTCAAATGCTAAACAAGAATTCATTAAAGATCCACAAAATGAAGTAATGTAACCTTTTTAACAAATAACTCATTAAGATTCATGATGAGAATATAGGTCCAAACAGATCATTTCAACAAATTAATCAGAACCTACTTCACCCTTACCCGTAAACCAGATTTGTAATCTAAAGGGAATGGACTTAAAGTGCCTTAAACGTGAACCACAAGGGGTTATGGGCTTTGGTTTAGACCACCAAGGTATGACAGGATAGTAAGAAGCAAAATAGATTTAAATACCAATTGAGGAAGAATTAAAGCTTAACAAACCTTATAGCGCGACGCCAAGAGCTAGTGATGTTGTGCAAAGTGGAGAACAAGTACAGTCGTTCAGGCTTTTCGTCAAACAATTTGTGTGTTGCGTTTCGTTCTTGAGAAGGTAAGTTTGTTGGGTAGATTTGAGATCCCTTCATAGCATTCTTGGCTTGCAATTTCGAGTTCCATACACAACATAGAAACCCAAGTCTATCCAGGACTTCAAACACTTATCAATCTCATAATTCATCACAGAAAAAAAAATCAGATTAAGGTCAATAAATTAGAGCAAATAAAACCCTATTCAACAAATGCATCGGAGAAATGAAAGACCCCATTTCAACAAGAATTGATTTTCATGATCAAAGATCCCAAAACAGCAAGAAGTATCATTTTTACATCAACATTCTGACATATATTTACAGAACCCATACAAGAAATAAAACAAATTTTTGAAAATTGGTAGAGAAATGAACCCAACCGAATTTTCTGGCAAACTAACTTTAGTGATTGACATTAACAACTCTCTTTCTGATTTTTCTCCAGCCCTAACTTAACCCACAGCTCAATACAAACTCCATTCACTCAAACATGTATACAGAATCTAAGTCATGAGTTAATTCCCTATCTTCAAATACACAACATCTAAAAGAATTAACATAAAATGTAATTCGATTGCAGAGGCAGCATTCATAGAGAGACGGACAAGAGATAAGGGAAAGAAGACAGTGAAAAAGAGGAGAAGTTTCTGCTGTTTCCAGGTTCATTTTATTGTTTTTATGACTAGAGAAGAAAACGACTGACATGCCACACTAGCTGCTCATATTCAACGTGTCAAGCATGCTAAAATCATCTAGTATTTTCATAATATCTTCTAATTATCACTATTAATATTAGTAAAACATGACCTATTTAGTAGGTCTATCTGGTTTTACTAAACCCGAGAGAGAGTACAGGTACGATCCGGGTAAAAGTTCGGAGTCTTACACAAGAACTGATAAAAAGGGACTTAAACCGTCAAAAAAAAAATACAATATTATGATGTTGATCAATCATTAGTGGAGACTATCCATTTTTACGCTAATGGAAGAGGGACAGAGTCACCTTAGAGTAATGGTTCGATCACCAGGGACTGAACCTAATGATCTGTGGCCCTAGAGCCTGCTTGCCCACTAGTATAGGTCTAGTCTATAATCCCAGGGATAAACCTTTTTACACTCAAGTAATCCAACCGTGGAAAAAAAGATATGCTTGCTTGCTGTAACTGTAGGGGCTTACCTTGACTTTAAGGGAGGAGATGAGTTTAGGAATCATAACAGAGGGAAAAGCCTGGAGTCATACGAATCGGGCTCGGGATCGGGATAAGAGGCCTAGGGCTAATAAAGTCTCATCTTGTGTATTGGTACACAGGTAAGGAGGTTTACCCCCACTTGCCTTTTAAGGTAAGGAATGGATGATCATTGATCCGATGCTTCGGGCGAAACCAATTCCCAGGGTGTGACGGGCTGTGTGTACAGGGCCCGGGTACAGATTCACCGCGGCATGCTGATCCGC
>JAJJMC010025396.1:7826862-7855581 GCA_023531435.1 Papaver californicum | reverse complement strand
GTATCAATGGAATCTCATCATCCATACATAACGAATTGGTATGGTATGAATCAATTAAAGCACCAGACCTTCAACTTTTTCTAGTTATCTAAAAAATTATCCTTTAGAGTGTGTGTTATCTGCGTATATTCCGGTTAGAATGATGATCTACCCAACCTCGAACCCTTTCAGCATTTTTCTGGTCTCTTGAATGTTAATTATGTCAATCATGAGGGTATCTTCAAAATTGCTAACTCTATCTTGTAGTCTTGTTTGCGGTTGGTACCATTCGCTCGACGAAATAGCAATTGAAACACATCATCCTCAACAAGCGAAGCGACATCAAAATCACGAAGAAAGTTGAATACAACCAAGGTTTGCAAGCAACAAAAAGAGGAACAAAATTCTATATTAAAAGTGAAGACAAAACAAAGTGAAAAAGAAAAAAAAAGGAAAATATGTAAGTTTTAGCAGTTTATAAGATACCAAGGCAATACAAATTGTGAAGAATCAGGTGCTTAAGTCCTTTCCCTATGGTCATGTTAATTTCAGCTTCATTATTTTTGCAGTTGTTATGGTAGCATATATATATATATATATAAGTAAAAAAAATGCATTTTAATTTCATAGTTAGCGAATTATTTCATTAGTTAAGGCCATGGGAAAGAAAAAAAAAGAAGTTTCAAGCAACAAGAATTAGAGGAAAAGAGTTACAGATTGTCAAGTATCTACGAAGTTTAAGAGTTTATCATAGATAGTTGAAGCTGAAGACGTTTCTATTCGCTGTGAGAGTGGTGCTAATTGTGAACCGCGTGAGAAGATAAGTAAGCGTTCTCATCCTGACGTAGTGGTTGATTTCCTGTCTTACAGAACATTAAATAAAAAAAAATTCTTTTCATCCCATGTTTTTATGAGATTACAAAATATGATTCAGAAGGTTTACTTTTCTTTCTACCATTCAACATGTGTAGTGTTTCCATATTCATTCCTGCCTGGACACATGAGAACTATAAAGTACGTCTTTCGAATGCAATTTCATAAAACCCTATTGGTGAGGCAAAGGCGGAATGCTTATTCGATCGCTCTCGAGGATGAATTATTTCATATGGTTGGTTTTCTCCTAACTCAAGAGTTAAGCATGAGAATAACGTTCTTTGATACTTCTAACTTCTTATTGTTAGTGCTGAAACTTTATGTCCTCGTAACTCTTTGGATGCATGTGTTATGGAATTTATGAAAATTGGAACTTAGGTTTTATGGGTATACCTCTTGTAAACCCTCACGAGACTATAACTCATCCACTAGGGACATCTAGGGGTTTAAAGGCTTGTTACACATGTTAAGTGTAACCGTGTCCTCAATGAAAAGGAGTTGTTGTACATTAGGTTAGTTTAGATTTGTAGTTTGCTCGAGGACTAGCAAAAGGCAAGTGTGGGGGAATTTGATAGGTGCATAATCTACATGGTTTTAGTGCCAATTCCATATTTTTTTTAGTTATATTTCTTGTATTTTACCTTGTATTACTCTTGTTTTCTATTTTATTTCTCATGTTATGACGATTTAACCAAAAGAAATGGAAGTGGCTTTAAAAGTGTTAAGGAAGTTAAGTGCTACAAGTGAAGAAAATTAAAGAAATTAAAACTTCTTCAAATCCAGGAATTCTTCTCACTATCTTGTAGAGAATTGAAAGACGAAGTCAGCGCAAAAAGAATGAGGTCATCCCGAGTTCGTATGAAGAAGTTATGAGCAAAACCGCGAAACCAACTTAGATTTGGTATCTGTTGGGCCTGCGCAGGAAGAGAAATAAGGGAAGCATTTTGGGCTCGCATTTGATGTGAAAATTAGGGTTTTTATTGGTTTGTGAAGAGCTTAATTCTCCTAATTGGATAAGGATCAAAAGGAGTTGGAAGAGTTTAATGAGATTAGGTTTCCTAGTTGGATAGACATCAAGAGGAGGTTACCAAAGCATATATAAAGGGAGTCTAGTTACAATTTTCTACACAATTCCTCCGCAGAAAAGAGAGTACATTTTGGTTTAACCCTTTAAAGGGGGGGGGGGGGAACTAGGATATTTCTTCTTCTTCTTCTTCTTCTTCTTCTTTTTATTTTTTTCTTGTATATTTTCCATGGGTTTTAGTAAATTCATGAGTAACTAATTCTTCTATTGGTTGGAGATATAATCGGAAGCTCTAAACATGTGAATCAATCTGACTGGTTAGTTTTAATTTTCATTATCTCTTTTTTATCGTTCATGTTTTACTATTGTTTGTGGGTAAAAACGATTTGAGGGTAAAAATAGAAATGGTGAAGAAAGGGAAATGCTAGTCAGAGAAATGATGGATCAATCTATGCCAGTCGAAGCAAATCACTTGAATAACAAATTAATTAAACACCAAATGGCATAAACATCAAACATTTGTACTGTATAAGTACTTTTAAGATTCGAGAGATCAATCTGTACCGAATCAGCCTAAATCAAGAAATGACCGTTCCGATTTCGTTTCAGTCACAAAGGAAGGAGAAGGGTTGATCTGTAGGGAGAGAAGCAAAGAAAGTATTGAGATCAATGAGGTTGAATGTCAATGGTTGTATGTGTTCGAACTGTTGTAAAGAAGAATGATAGCTTTGTGATCCTTTGAGTTAACACATTGATCTCGTAATGGGTGACAGTTATAGAGAAGTGGAAATCATGGTGAAAACCGACTCCGTCGTGTGAGTGGGACTTGGCAGTTGTGCAACCACTATTCCCTTCACTTCTTCAATTCTCGACACGACTTTTATACTTTATCATCGTGGGTGTATTGTAACACCGCATGTGTTGTAGGCCGTCAAACCAAAACCCTAGTGAACACACCCCCATGTAACATCATCGATACCTTGAGCATGGTTGAGTCTACTTTGGAGACGTGTATTAATCGGTCGGTCGTTGACCTAGCTATACTGTTAGTCTTAGCATATTGATAAGTCTAGCATGTTGATTCATTAATAGATGAAGCATAAGTTGTATGCTGAAACAAGCAGTGATGCTTGATGGATCATAGACGTGGAGAGTCTAATTGATGTTACATTGGTAATTGTGCCACATCATCATGGCAGTTGAGGAACAATGATACTCGAATGATGCTTGTCGTTCGATCCTTAAGTCGCGCGAGCACTAGGTCGTGCGAGCACCAATTCGAGTGAGTGCTAGCTATTGTAAAAAATTTAGTTTCACCAGAGTAAGAAAAAATTGAGGTTATTTTAAATATTGGTAGCGAGACCAGTTAAATTAAACCTTAATATGGGAGATGAATCATGGTAGATGAAGCAATGCCATATGAACCAACGCAGACAGACCAATGGTAGATGAGTGACTAGTGGAGAAACCAACTAGAGAAGAGGGAGAATCCCATAGAAGAAGGACCGACCAAGGTGGTGGGACTGATCAAAAGTAGGTCGAATTATGGATTAAACACGAATTAGATAGTCAGTAGGACTATGCTTCGTGTACTATGTCGTCTTTATATAGCTTTGCAGAGCTATGGTCTTTGAAGCAAGAAAGTTTTTAGGCTTTAGTAAAAAGAGAGAGTTTTAATGGAAAGAGGAAACCCCAAAATAAAATAGAATAACAAAATTTTGGGTCCAAGCTTATAACTTAATGGTTTACCATCAACTCCAGTAAGGAGGAAGTCAGGGGTTCAATCCCCACCGTAAAGGTTTGTATTCATATTAATGTAGTTATATAGTTGGGTTTGGCGGCTGGCTGGGTTCTGGTAGGGGCCTGAGTCCGGCTTTTGTGTATAAAAAAAACAAAATAAAAACAAAACAACAACAAAAAAAGCAACAAAAAAACAACAAAATTTTGGAGAAAATATGGATGTGAGACCGGCCAAGGGAAACCGACTGGCCGGTTAGCGTCGGTCCACAATTTCCCTATTTTTCTTATCATTTTATTAATTTTTCTTATCTGCTCTTTAAAGCTATGCTCTTCGAAGAGCGTTATTGTTATTTATACCCATGGATGTTAGCTTTTTATGAAAATTTCAGGCATGATGTCCTTCAGTAAAAACGTTATAGATTCTTCCTACGATGTCCGTTTTCGATGATCAGCCCCAATTCGGAATCAAAAAATTACTGGCTACATTTTTTCGCAAGAGGATTTAGGTTTGAGCTCGTTTCGGTCTCCATAAGGGGGAAAACAGTAACCCTCCAGATGAAGTTTTGACAGCTTTCAACTTGTAGTTCATCTAGGATTTAGACTGTATCTCTTAGACCGTTACTCGGAATATGATGACCTTTTATTATGTTGTAGTAGACAAATAGGGGAACATATGTTGTTTAGAATATTTTGTCCCATTCCACACCCATTATCACGTTTTTGCAAGGTGATATGACGATGTCTCAGAAACCAATATCAGGGTTTTGTTGTATTTCAACCAATATTGAGATTTTAATGCGAGCAATAATGAAATTGTGTATTGTTTAAGCTCGAACAATCATTATTGGAGATTTATCTTTGCGTTTGGCGCGACGGCGACTTAGTGCCTACACGAAGATATGATGTTTCGACTTAGTGCATCCATGCACATCTTGTTATGTGTTATGATCAATGAATGTTATTCAATTAGAGTTTGAATATTTAAAGTGGGGAATATAAAGAGGAATTAAGTTGTTTTATACTAGTAGGCGATCTATCTAGGAGCATTAACATCCACTCAAGAACAAAGAGGTGTTCTGGATGCTTATTGTATAATAAGAGATCATCTGGGAAAAGATTGTAATCAGCACCAGTGATACTTTGAGGACAATGATGCTCTATACTAGTGATTAATTCATCTAGGAATTTTCCTATCATTGTAGAAGAGTAAGCACTGAGTTGCACAATACTAGTGTTGTATGAAGAATATTGAGAGCTCAGCCGGGTGAGACTCTAATATCATATGTATATTTTTAGAGAGAGTACAAGATCAGTATGAGATGCCTGTAGTGAGCGTTCAATATTTTAATTTTCTTGCGGACTATAAAGTATGAATTTTATGCTTTTGATAGTCGAGTTAATAGCATAAACAAAATTATATTATTTCCTTGATTCTACTGCTGGGGTAGAGATGATTTTACTATTTTATCTATGTTAAAAATCCACCATCTACAACTACGTATAACAATTATGTGATTGTGTTCGTGTAATATGATTGGTTGTTTGGTATGTTTAAAATCGCGAAATAAATATCCTTAATAACCTATCTATAGCTAATTAAGAATCTTAGGTAATTTTATCAAGAAACCTAATAACTAATAGTAATTTGTGATCACTAACGGTGCGAATTGTGAAGGAAGTCACAAGTAAAGCTTGGCCTAAGTTGAATACGCCGCGATTGTGCGATACATTGCCTATGAATAACTCATCTCACAGATATAAATGTTTTTCTCAAGTTGAACCTCTTAGCGATTTGCACTAGGTTATATGGTGGAAAAGAGTCCATATATTAACGATTGCAGTGTATGTTGACATATGGAGGCGTAACGAAGTGTTAAACCGATTAGGGATACTTTAGGGTTATTGGTATAAAGAGAGAGTGGATGTTGATTCTAATCGATTGAAGAGTTTGTTTGGTGATGGAAGATGAAACATCTAACCAATATTTTCTATTTTTATTCACAACCTTTATTCGCTTTGCTTTTAGCTAGTATAGTATAGTTTAGCTTAGAAACTCAACAACCCTCTGGTTACCTAAGAAATCGAAAGAAAACAATAATTTTCTGTTCTTTGTGGGGACGAATCCCTACTTGCTACTTTACTCGTTATTGTAGAAAGTATAGGAAATATTTTGGTCGGCTGACAACCCATTAACAGGGATTGACACCTATCATGGTTTAGTAAATTTTTAAGATTCATTGTAGAATGAAACTATACTAAAGTTTAATATATATTTTTATACCTGCGGTCAGAAACATATTCTTTTACTATTTTAGCCTTAACAAAATCCCATCATTTATAATACTGAAATATGAGATTTAGAAAAACTCAAGATTAAAATAATAAAACTTTTGAAGCCATACTTGGTTTTTTTCATTAGTTTAACAACGGAATTAATGTCTAAAACGAAAAACTAGAAATTTATTCAAACCATAAAAGTTTAAAAAGATATAACTATAACCAATCATACTAATTCATTTTATGATAATGTTCATTTTTTATCCAACTATGTAATGGATCAGTAAGCAATTTGTAACCATCTTGGATCTCATTATTTTAATGTTACTGGTGATGTCCCTTATACTATTCGCAAGCCCAAACTCAAACTGGGAAATGATATGTCATTTCATGAATTTGCACACGTATATTGCACAATCTTAGCTGAAAATCAAAGGATGAGATTGTTAAATAACAAAGACTTCCATTCATTTACTATGATACCAAATATATTTTAAGTACTTATCAAGTCAAATACTCAGGATTTTGTTGAGGATATTTTGCCGATACTACTCTTTTAGTATGAATAGGGTTTCTAGCCCCATTCAGACAACACTTACTTATTGATAAGATAATTTTCGCTTGCTGCAATATCCAAATAATTTAAATAAAATAATTACTATTCGGTATTATATATCGCGCTTAAAGAACAGTACATAAACTAAACTGGCAAAAACAAGTTCACATGCCAATTTTAATGCATTAGGTAGGTGTGTATCTTTCCTTTTATCCTTCATTGAGTTGTAGTAGATCCAACTATCGTCGTCCTTATCATATACTAACAATGTCAAGTAATTTCCAGTTGGGTTCAATGGAAATATCAAGAACATCATCTGTGTAGTTACCTTTCACATAATATCATTTAGCAATGATTTTATATATCCATGTGAACTGACCTTTTTTTTTATGTAATACTGGAAAGAAAATAGTATAGTTAATGGGTGGAAAAAACAAGAACACATTTTCTTATTTATAGCTAGCTAACCTAGTGTGACATTATTTAATAGGTACTGTTATTTCAAGAGATACGCAACCTCAATAACATTAATGTTCATTGCAAAAATGGTATTGGTTTCTAATAATTATCACACCTCATATGTCGCCTAATAAATATCAAGCTATAATTCTTACCCATAACGAAAAAAATGAAAAAGACAGTTCGCTTATACTATCAGAATATATTTTTTACCCATAATGTAGAACTGAAAAAGACAATATGCTTAAATAAAATGATTTTTTTATTTTTGAGTTGGAGTGTACCAATGTACCAATCAATAATATGTAAAAACCTACCGTTAATAATTTTTGTCAAAATTTTCAAATATTTAGTCTAAGAATTTTTTTGACAATAACTTACTTGGCTATCGACGAAGACATTCATCATAAGTTGTTCCAACAACTCGGCTGTAATGAACATGAGTTTTCTAGAATTCATCTAGATATTTTTTTGTAAATAATATTATGCAAAATAAACATATAAGTTGTTTAAACAAAACCGGTAGCAATAAAAAAAAACAAATATTTAAAATGATTTCGGCAATAGGAAAAATTTCGTGTGATAAAAAAATTTTATGTAAGGGTTGTAACTATGCGATATTAAGAGACAATTTGATTCTCGTGATCCTTCAGATACTTCCACAATGGTCTATTTTCCCAAACAGTAAGTTGCTTCTTTATGTTGCTATATACAGACACTACTGTATGTCTTCGTTCCTTGAAAACAATATTATTTACAAAACCGTTTTGCACCTTAACCGGTGGTGGAGACACAAAATCATCATCAAACATGCTTTCCTTATTTCCCTTTCTTTCATTCTTCTTTCTGGCAACATCCACAATAATTTTTAAGAAAATTTCGCAAGGTCCATTTGACATATATCTCCTAGACAAAATAAATCATCAAGATGCTTTTGCATTTGTTTCCTCTTTTTTATTTCGACTTCATGTTCATTTTGAAGTTTCAAAATAATGCCATCCTTTTGTTTGCACCATTCAGTTAAGAGTTCCGCTTTTTCCGTGATTCTGGAGCATTTTCCTTTATTTGGTTCATCAACGTTTAAAGGATGTTGTTTTTTCTCACTTAGGAAGCTTTTGTTTCTGTAACATCTGAATTCGTGGAGAATATTTTTATGGTACACTAGCATTCAAAATCCACTTCTTCCACTAACAATGGAATACACATTTCTTCATAATCTGAAATTAAAATATCATAATTAAATGTATGAATTTATTGGAATCATTAGTTAAACATTTATATATTACATATATTTTCATAATGGAGCTGATGCCCTCTCAGTCTGAAATTCTTAGTGCGCAACTCTAGGCATCCTTTCGCTTGCACTATCTATATAATTCTAAAATGTGCTATGTTTGCATAACCTGTAGTACTGCATGAAATAAATAAAACTATAAAAATCAGAATTTAATTTATTATTATATCTAAGATATTCATATACTAAATTATAAATTTACTGGTAAAACTATTAGAGGTCCTAAAGCTATATTCAGAGTCTCTATATTCTTCTGAATCTTATGTATCATATAATCAAGCAATGTTCTTATCCACGGATTCTTGTTTATTTTTGCAATATCCATTTAAATAAGTGTAAATGATATATCAATATCAATGAATAGAAAATTACTTGCCATATGGAGAATAATTAACTTCATAAAATCTTCTTCTTTTCCGCTTTCTCCAACAATACATGTAACATGAGCCTTTATTTTTTTTTTAGAATTTTTTTTGTGACAGACCGGAAAGTTCCAATGGGTCGGGTTTCGGTCCATTAGGCCAGCTCCAACTTCCCAATACGCCACTCGATAAACCGTACTTTTAAATTTTTTGGACCAATTCGATTTTTACCAAGCAAATGTTTATCAAATTATAAATTCAGTTACCAGCTTTGTTAAGTATTTTGTCTTTCAAAGCAACTGTTCATTTGAACTTCTTTTTAAGCAGACACGCACAATACTGACATCGAGGGTCATCGAATTTGTCAAAGCTCCATCGTTTTAGATATCATTGTTGATATTTATATAACCAACCAAATTATATGAGCCACCTGGTGTAGGTGACAATCATCTCCAAGCGAACATAAAGTTCTGATACAGGGATTCTGCTGAACAGAAGCCTCGTTTTAAGGGTCATCTCATTGTCAGGGTAGTCGGATACCGGCCACTGTTTCCAAAATAGTCTTCCGGGTAGCCACCGAGGTGGTGGGATGCTAGCCGGCCTGACAACACACACTGTTTTAAACGGGTGAGGGATGATCAGTCCCAGTGTCACGCCACCGTTTCCAAAACGGTCTTCTGGGTAACCACCGATATGGTGGGTTGCCAATTATGGCATGACAATCTCGTCGTCCCAGACGGTTCATCCACATGTGGAGGGGGTGCCAATTATGGCCTAGTAACTCACAGTCGGTCCAATATGATAAGCTTCCTTTCTCAGATGATATGAACTACTCTATTGAGTTAGTAATCATCTCTAGGTCGATGATATGAACTACCACCATCGACAGCAACCGTCCTT
This sequence comes from Papaver californicum, assembly GCA_023531435.1. NCBI lineage: Eukaryota > Viridiplantae > Streptophyta > Magnoliopsida > Ranunculales > Papaveraceae > Papaver > Papaver californicum. The sequence goes on along the minus strand of JAJJMC010025396.1, from coordinate 7,846,117 downwards.
CTCAGATGGTATGAGTTGCCTTAAAGGGAAACAACCATCTCTAATTCTCACTAGCAGTATGGATTCTCTTCTTCATTTCCCACTAGATGATATGAACAACCTCGAAGAGGTTGCAATCATCCCTCTCGGTAGTATGAACAGTCGGTACTGCAACTACCTCTTACTGCCAAGGTTACAATCATCTCCGAATGGATGATATGAACTTCCAAGCATCAACCAACCCCTTTTAGACGATATGAATAACCTCATACAGTTGTGCTGAACCGCATAACGGTTGCCTACGTACCCTTTCCGCTGCTCGAAGGGATCAAGCATGACCGTAGTTCGTCATTCTTTGGTTTAGCTAGTATGAATTGTATGAAATGCTTGTCGTAGCAGCAACAATCTCTAAGATAGTATGAACTGCTTACCCAAGGCATTAATTATCTCTAGATGTATCAGTAAGTTAGATAATATGGATAGTATGAGTTGCATAGCAACAACTATCCCTAGCACATCCCATCACCAACAATCACCTTGCCAACTATCCATTGATGAACAAGATACCATCATCTATGTTTGTACCTGTACCTGCTCATTCAAAACAACAATAGACCACAATAGCCATACTAAAGCATAATGTTAAAATAGGAGATAAATCCTTCTAGCTAAATGGATAAATTACTCATTGACCATAACCAATTACTATTTCATTTTGTAAGCTATCAACAACATTTTGAAACAATTCCACAGTCATCCACAAATTAAGATTAGTACAGTAAGATTAGTACACGATACCCTTATTCATTTATGACCTCAAAAATCCAACATAGTACATGTACCGGTTTCAATTAAGGAAAATATCACTTAAAGAAAACGGTAATCAACATCCCACAACTATACATAATTTCTATTTTCAGAATGCAGTCACACTGTGTCCAAGATTTTCAGTAGTAAACGGCACCTGATTTTCCTGAAATTTCTACAATATCTTTAAGGCTCAATTTCGCACTACATACACAAAAATAAGCTCATTCCAACGGTTTATTACAGAATTATACACATTACAACATGACTGCTTTCAGCATCAATACACAAAATTAAGTCACGATTCTCTTATGATTTTAGATAACTAAAATGATCATAACTTCATAAAATTTCTACAGTAGGTTAACTACATGTATACAAACATCATACTGAAATTTTAGCTTAATCTGATAAACATACAGTGAGAAATTATATGAACAGCTGAGTGTCCGAGGTTTTAATCCTGCTGAATACAGTCATGGATCAAGCAATCTTTGAAGTAGTAAACAGGACCTGATCCTAATGAAATTTTTATAGAACATCTATCACATAATTAAGCATAACATACTAAACTTTTATCACAATCCAACCACTGGATCTAACGCTATCAGTAAAACAAAAACAGACTAATTAGGGTTTACAAATAAAAAGAAAAAGGAAATGAGCAAATCTCTTTAATGCAACATGAATTGGATAAAAATCCACAAACCCATACAAGAATTTAGCATGAAATAGACATTACCAACAGATTTGGGGAAAAACCCCAAATTTCATAAGAACTCTAGAATCAGAACCAAAATCAAGATCAAGGAGAACAAGCATAAATCACGAATTCCATTGAGTACAAATCAGAGAATCAAAATACATAAGAGTTGAATTCAAAACAGTACTAAAGGAGGATTTCTCCATACCTTTTTCTTCCCATGAATATTGGATTTAGGAAACAAACCCAAGTTTCCAATTCAACCGTAAGCTCTAAACATTAAAAATCCAAACCATCTATCACCTAAAACAAACGGTAGAAAATCTCTTCCAGCCTTGCTTCTTGCTGATTTTCCGCTTCTAAATATAACCCAAAATCATCTACTGATTCATACCCATGTTACTTGTTGTTCTCAACTTCTAAATCATCTCCTAATTTTGTACACACGAACACAAATTCCACAACAGCAGCAAGGGTTTTCTTCCGTGTTTTCTCGAATCGGAACCCCAAATATTATTCCTTCCAACCCTTGGTTTCTAAAATCATCTAAATCACACAGGGAAATAATGGTAGCTAACTTGGATGGAAAATTTCCAGTAAACCAAAGCTAAGTGAAATTCACCCGAGAAAGGAAAGAGAAGTTTATAAGTACCCGGTGAAAAAGAAGAAGAAGAAGTTTCCCCAAGTTCTCTCTCTATCTTATATTTTAAATGCCCTGGCGAGTCCACTGATATACATGCGCGGTGCAACGTGGAGAGTTGCATGGTTAGCTATTAGGCACCCATAAATTTGAACTAGGATGACATTTCAATTTAGGGACTAAAATTTCTTATGGAGAAATCTATAAGTGTTAAAGACACTCGAGTATAAGACATTTAGGAACTATAACCGCAGAATGTAACTAATGGGTTAAGTTAAACCCGAGAAAAATATTTGGGGTCTCACATTTTCCCTTGCCTCCAAGATATGTAGAGCAAAACCGATTTTGTGTGTAATCAACATATGTATGATTAGGAAATGGTTTCTCCAATTTTCTACTTAATCTCATCCTAAAGATGATTGAGATGTCTCCAACAATAATATATAAGTTTTACCACCAATATTGTACCCCCTTCATCTTTGAAATACTTGTTCACAATCTCCAATATACTCTTTGTGGGTTTGTTGAAGTCGTCTGGTAATATCAAACCAGTCAAAAACATGTTGAATATATTCCAGAAAGGTATTTTTTTCATCATATCGAGCTTTGTGTTAGATATTTTTTCTTTGATAACTACAATAAGGGTTGCAGTATACTTCATGGAGCATCTGCATGTCATGTTCATCCTTTCTTCGATCATGATTCATGCAACAATACATATTAATAAATTTTTATGCAAAAAAAAACCCGAAAGAAAATATGTATTTGCACAAATATATCAGTCTTGTCTAAAAGCAAATCTAATTTTTCATAAATATATGTATCACTATAGAAAGATTACTTGATTAATGAACTAAAAAACTTAATATTTCCCCTCACAAATTCTTCATATTCCATGGTGGTTATGTAGGGACAACTTATTCGTTGGTTTAAGCATAAATCTAAATTTGCAAAATCAGATTTGCATACGAGTATGCAAAAAAAAAAAACAAATCTAAATATGCATTAATGTTTAAGCACAAATGAAACTGAAACAAATCTCGATATGCATACTGGTATGCAGAAAAAAATCTGTAAGATAAACAAAATCTAACAAAACTAACCTATATTTTAGCAAATTTAAATGATGTTTATTCAACCCTTCAAACAACCCACAAAATGCGGTTAAGAATATATTTCATAAACCAAATATTCATTTAAAAAAATGGAAAAAATTGGTTTAATATTAACCAAATATTTTTTATATTTGCATTTTTGGAAAAATGGCAAATCAGTTAGTAGGAAAATAAATATGTCTCTTCGTATTTTCAGAATAATTGACTAGTTTAGACTTTTAAAAATATGGGTAATCACTAATTTCGAAAATATTGGTGTGTAAACTCTAATTTTAAGATTCTAATGTGGGTAAAAACCTATTCCCTTGAAACTAATTTCAAAAATATCTCACACTGATAATTGACGAGTTCCATTAGGCCCCGTCCCCCACCCCACGTAGTCAGCAGGGAGTCCACTGTTTGTATTTTTTTTATATATATACCTTGGTTAGTAAAGAATTTTTGATTTTTTTTATATGTAGAGATGTAAACCCCTGATGCCAAGTCATGTTCAATGAAAAAGACCCGTTTTTCTCTTTCCTTTCTGCAACTAGGATTTTGTTTTCCAAAATTTCCTTTATTTTTTTCAAAACTTTCTTGTAGCTCTTTTCATTTGTTTTGGTTTAGTCATTAGTTCTTCAATCCCTAAATAGATTTCGTATTTTTTCCCTGCATACATCGTGGTTAGATTTTTATGATTTAATTATGTTAGTTAATTTTCTTATTTCCTATTTACGTTAGCCTTTACTATTATGTTTCTAACTTACCCAATATCTTGATCACTTTCATTCTTTCAACATATATCTGGTTAATCTTTAATCAGATATGTAATTTCTCTTATCCCTTTCCATTCCCCATATATATTTCCTCTCAAACGTTCCATCGAAAATTTTGGTTTTCTGATTCTTATCCGTTTTGGTTTGTTACCATAACTGAAATTTTGTTTACATTGTTTGTTATTTTCTTATAGTCTTCTGACATGTTTCCTTATTAGTTTTTACCTAAGTTTCATCAGTGACGTCCCAATCTCCTTGATCTTCTCCATCTTTCATAGATCACCATTCACAGCTTCATGAATTTGCATGTCTCCTCTCCGATGATATGGGAAACCCTAGTATCCAATTTTATTTACCTATTGTCTCTAAGAGTTAGACTACCATCGTTGTTTGGCTGTAAAAATCGATTCCCCAAGGGTATTTTCAATATATGTTGTTCTTGATCAATTATCAAAGACATGGATATATTTTTCTGCATTCACTATTTCTGAGTTTACTACATAATGATTCTTGCCAAAATTCAAATCCACTTTGGATATTGAAATTGTTACGGAAGGCTCCCCATGGGTACTTAAAGATGACTTATTAATATTTGAAAGACGCTTTCCAGATAAACAACCACATGACTATACTTTTGATTTTGTATAATTCTGGTTCTAAGTTCATGGCTTGCCGGTAAATCATCTAAGCAGAGACATTTTTTTTCAAATTGTTTCAAAGATATGCAAGCCAAATCCGATATTTGAACAAGATGCTGCTAATTGGGGTAAATTTGCTCGTGTTAGAACTCCATGAATATTTCAAAGCAATTCCCAAATTTATATATTTCCCCCCTTAAAAATGGTCAGAAGTGTACATTGGAGTTTAGATATGAACGTTTACCAAGATTTTATTTATTTTTTGGATTGATTGGCCATTAGATGAAGTTATGTCCAACTGCAATTCATTACAAAGATGTTATTCGCATGGAATGTCCTCAAAAAGTACAAGATGAAGCTTTTAAGTTGCTAGTACCCAAATATAATAAGAATATTAGTGCTTTTCTAAGAATTAGGGGGAGTTAAAATCAGAGTTTTATTTCCGATATTCATTCATGTAACAATATTTAAGATAAATTGGGTTATTCTTTCAAAAATATCCCTTCTTTAAATTCCGACATCAATCCCTTATAGTAGGACGCTATAGAATTTCATATGACAGAGAAAGTCAATTGATTTGATGGCATGGAGCCTGAGATTAATGGAAATATGAGTTCAAAATTGTCATAATCTAAAACTGCTGAAATAACTGATTCAAGAGGAAAATGTATTAGTTTTGATAATAACAACAATATTAACTTATCTACTAAGCTGTCTTTGACAATTACAGACTTTAATTATCATAAGATGATGTCTGATAATCTGGCGTTTAACCCTCTGTAAAATTTTAACTCCCTCGAAACAAGGAAAAATACAATTTTAATTCATAAAAAGAAGGAATTTACTTTTGATACTGACAAGAATGGTAAAAGTTTTAAGATTTCATCTATCCATCAAATACAAGAAAAAAGAGAGTAGAAGTTCATGGAAAGAAATGGCTCGTATAGTTGAAAATAAGGGCTTCAAAAGATTTTCTCAAGGTTCTCAACTCAATCCTTCTCCTCCAAAGACTAAATAACCTAATAATTTAGGTGGTGCTGAGGATACTAATAGATTAACGACGACTAGCCCAAAATTGCCGCAATTTCCATGTTAGTTTTCTTATGGAATTGTTGGCCTCTGGGAAAGCTCCAACAATTGGTACTCTAAAATCATTTCTTAAGGGGTGCAACCCTTCAATCTGTTTTATTTCTGAAACAAAAATGGATGAATTTTCTTCTAATCAAATAATTAGACAATTTGGATTCCTTAAATACACTATTGTTTCTTGTAGAGGTTGGAGTGGTAATTTGTAGTTGTTATGGAAGGAGGAAATAGAGACATAAATTATTTCAAAGTCTTCCAATGTCATACATCTTCTCATTCATGAATCATGACTTAATCCTTCTTAGAACTTGTTTTGTATATATGGTCCTCCTCAGAAAGGTGATATAGCCATTTTCTGGAGAAACTTATCAATCAATATTCAATCTTTTCCAGAGGGAAAATTTTGTATAAGAGACTTTAATGCAATATCTTCTAGCAGAGATAAACATGGAGGTTTACCATTTATAACTTCCACAATCAATACCTTTAACAATTTCATTCATCAAAACCATCTGATTGACTTTGGTTTTTCTGGGCCTGTTTACACTTGGACAAATGGGAGAATATGTAACTCTCGTATCTGTGAAAGACTAGAAAGGGTTTTAGCATCTCCAGATTGGTGTTTATACTTTGACAATGTCGGGGTTTTGCATTTACCTATAATAGGAGGTGATCATTGCCAAATTCTTTTGAATACTTCTCGTTCCACTCGTAGAGAAAATCCAAATTTTAAATTTGAAGTTTTCTGGTGCAAACATTATGATTTTTTTCCCCATGTCTCTTTTATTTGGTTTCAAAACTATACTCTTGATCTTCAAAACGTTTTAAAAATTTTAGGTTCTTTCTTGGTTGTTTAAAGTACGAGAAAGATTGGTTGTATTAAAGAAAAAATTCATAAAATTAAGAAATACTTATTTTTAATTCAATCTCAAAATCCTAACCACTTTAATTTTTGCAGGGAAAAGAACATCATGTTTCAACTCAATGAATATATTGTAATAGAAGCAACCTATTGGGAACATTGAATGCAGATTAATTGGGGTAGAAATAGAGACAAAAACTCAAAGCAGATCCATCTATACATCCACAAACGGAAAAAAAAAAGAGAGAAATAATTGGATTCCTGCAAAAAGTAGATGACAATGGCCTACTAATGAAGAAGAAATATCTACAATATCATTTCAACATTTTCAAAATATCTTCGGATAACAAGATTGTGAGGAGTTCGACCCTAATGGCTTCACTTATGACTATATTATATCTCCTAAAGAATGTAATATGATATTTCATATCCCAGAAAAGGAAGAAGTTTGGAAGATTTTTTCAAAAAAGAAATCAATAGGGTGTCCGAGTCCAGATGGGTATCCAGTTCTTTTCTTCAAGCAGACTTTGAGTCTTGTAGGTGACGAAGTAAACAAGTTCATTCAAAATATTTTTAAGAGTGGTATCATTCCTGATTCCCTAAATCATACAAATATTGCTTTGATAGCTAAGTGTAACAATCAAACAATACAGATCATTATAGGCCGATTTCTTTTTGCGATATCCTGTATAAAGTGGTAGCAAAATTGGTTTCTAAAAGATTAAAGATTCATCTAGACAAGTTCATATCTTGGTCTCAAAAAGCATTTATTACAGGAAGACAAATAATAAATAGCATAATGATAACTAAAGAACTGTTGCATTCGATGAAAAAGTCTGAATCAAAAGTGGGTTATTTTGCTCTGAGAATGGATATGTCTAGGGTGAACTAGAATTTTCTAGAGAAGATGTTACGTGTACTTGGTATTCATGGTCATTCTTTACAATTAATTATGAACTACATTTCTTCTTTTAATTTCTCAATTCTAATAAATGAGTCTTCCAAAGGTTTATTTGCAAGACAAAGAAGTTTGCACCAAGGTTTTCCATTATCGCCTTCTTTTTTTATTATATGCTCTCAAGAGCTTTCCATGTTGATAAATAAATATGGAATTGAAGGTCTCCATCAAGGTTTCAAAATAAATAGTTGCGCTCCCATAATTACCCATTTGATGTTTGCAGATGATCTTTTTTTTTTTGGAAAAAATGATAAAGTTAACAAATTGAACCCGGAAATGTTAATATCACAATATTTATATTGGTTTGGACAATAAATTAACTTTAGTAAATCTGTTATGGTTTTTGGTGGGGGTAAAGATGAATGGAGAAAATTGATTATTCTTGCATATATGGGTATGGGGAGATGAAAAAGAATGAAAAGTATTTGGGTGAGCTTCCTTCACTTCCTGATTCAAATATTCATAGCTTTGATTTCTTGATAGATAAATTAAAGACAAGGTTAACTGGATGGTAACAACACTTTCTTTCCATTGTAAGGATTACCATGTTTTCAAAATCGATTATTCCCAAAAAAAAATTAATTGTTACTTGTGTAATACCCAAAAAGATGTTGGAGTTAATCAAAAGATTTCAGTGTTCTTTTTGATGGGGTTATGAAGATAACACAAGGAAATTACATTTTATCATGTGAGAGAAAATTTGCCAAGCTAAAGAAGACGGGGGCTTAAGAATCAAAAATTTGGAAAAGGTAAATAATCTTTGATTTTTAAGTTAGTCTAGAGATTTCTAACTGACAAAGATGTTATGTGGGTTAAACTCATTTCTGCTAAGTATTTGAAGGGAGAATCGTTCTGGAATGTATCTGAAGTGGGACAATGCTTGTTGTAATATCCTGATTCGGTAGGTAGGGTTCGCCGAATGGATTATAGGTAATGGTTTGTCCTTTCCTAACACTGAGGCCTTTTCAGCACAGTTGGCTCCAGAGTTGGCAAAAAGCTCTGCAGTTAAGTGTACTCGGGCGAGAATAATCTAGGGATGGGTGACCTCCAAGGAAACTGCTGATGGATGACCGTAGTGGTGTCTGTTGAAAACCCCACACTGCTGGATGACCGCAGTGGCTAAGTGGGGACAATATCGATGGAGAGTCGGGTCATTACAAATGGAATCAGAGTCGACGACGGGTCACCTATCGAGGGTGAATGAGTATGCTGGATGGGGTGTTCCAGGTACTAGCTCATGAATGGCATGGAAAGTCGGAGATCTGGGCTTGTATATCCGGAGCCAAGGAAAAATCCAATTTAAGGTGGTGGTATTGTAATACCCCGATTCTGCTGGTAAGGTTCGCCGAATGAAATAGAAGTAATGGTTTGTCCTTTTCTAACACCGAGGCCTTTTCAGCATAATTGGCTCTAGATGTTGCCAAAAAGCTTTGCAGTTAAGCGTACTCGGCGGGAGTAATCCAGGGATGGGTGACCTTCCAAAAACTGCTGCTGGATGACCAGACTGGTGCCCGTTGAAAACCCCACACTGCCGGATGACCATAGTGGCTAAATGGGGATAATATCGGTGGATGGTTGCTACTACTTGGAGAAATATGATTGCAGTTATTAATTTTATGGAAAGCAAAGTTTGTTGAACGGTTTGTAAGGGCGACAATATAAGAGTATGGATGATTATTGGATCCCAAATATCTTGGGTAAAAGACTAAGAAATATGGGTTATTTTTCGAAACATGTGAAAATGGTTAAAGATATCCTAAAATTCAATGAGTTGGAATATGGAGTTGTTACGTCAGTTATTTTTGTCTGACATTGTGGCTATAATATCATATGTTTACTTATTCCACGATGTTACTCTACAAGATACACTCATTTGGAAGAAATCCCCTTTAGGTTTGTACTCGGTAAAATCGTGTTACAATTTTTTTCCAGAAAGTTATGCTTCAACTTCCAGTATAAATAGTTTTCCTTGGAAGTCCTTTTGAAAAATTAGGATTTTTTTTCCAAAATTCATCTTTTTATCTCGAAAAATTATTCATAATGGGTTGGAAATTAAAGAGAATTTAGCAAAATTCAATAATTCAATCACTGCCTCTTGTACCCTTTGCTTAAATCAAATTGAATCCACCTTACACTTATTGTTCAAATGCCAAGTTTCAAAAATATTTTTTAATGAATTTATTTTTGATTTTCCTGATATAGACTTTATGCAAGATGTAAAAGAAGTATTCATTAGATGGTTGCAGATTTAAGATGATGGAAAATGTTTTATTTTGGGATCTTACGTTATTTGGAACATATGGAAGATGAGAAATGACATCTCTTTCAATGGTGTTCAGTTTTCAAAATAAAATTGTATGAAGAAGATTTGGGAAGATTTTAAAAGTCACTACAAGTTGCAGTTCTGATGATATTTGTTAAAATATGATTGTTATTGTTTCAAAAGATACTTGGGAAAAACCTCCTCATAATTATATCAAAATCAATGGTGTTGCATCATTTAATTCTGGTTGTCGTCAACGGTTGCTCAAGGTGAAAAAGGCAAGTTATTGGCTTGTAAAACAATTTGTTTCAGTGAAGTCTCCTCTCTGAATATTGAAATAAAGGCGTATATTTAGGGAATTAGTCTGGCAAGATATTTGAATTCTCAACAGGTTATTGTTGAAGGTGATGCTAAAGGAGTTACGGATGATATCAATGGTCCTCCTATCGATATTCCTATGTATATTAAGATGGAAATATCACAAGCTAAAGAAAGTTATTTTAAGTTCAACAACCCTGTTTTTCAATCTGTTTCGAAAGGTGCTAACAAGTATTGCACACGATTTATGAAAATATTTTTTATGATAATCATGTAATGAGGAGTTGGGCTATACATGATCCTCCTTTATATATCTTACTCTATCTCACGTAATATGAGAGGTAATTGATCTGTGTTATATATCAAGAATTTTTTTTCCTTCAAAAATAAAGAAATAAAGTCATTTTCAATGACTATTTCTTTGTTGTTCAAAAAGAAAAAGAATCAGAGGCATTTGGAATAAGCAATTGTATTTTTATCTATTTAAAATTATCATCATAGGTTGAATAAGGGGACATCATCTGTTGGTTGAATTTGATAACCCGAAAAGAAATGCGGACTGGATTCTATATAAATTGAATTAGGTAGACATGCAAAACTAGGATTATTGTCCAGCTTATAGAAAACACTTCGCCCAGTTAGGCATTACAGAAAGGACACTAGCAATAATCAAGACTATCAGCAGTTCCAGTCACCTAACTACAACCCAAACCTAACAAATGTATTCCCAAACAAGTTGGGGTAGGCTAGAAATGAACCTAAAAATACAACCAAAACTGTATCATGCTTCAAGAATGTGGATTGCTGATTTACACGCATGTTTATCCAGAGCCATACTCAAGGTAAATTTTTCCGTTTCAAATCCCACTTCACCACTTCTCCCTAGGTCAATTTAGGCCGACCTCCGTCTCTCCTTGTTCCGTCAACACTCCCTATAATCCCTACACGTACTGGTGCATCAGGAGGCCTTCGTTGGAGATTCCCATACCAACGCAAACGGTGTTAAATGAGCATCTCCCTAATCTGTGCTACCCTAAGTTTATTGCGTATATCCTCGTTCCGGATTCGATTAAATCTCATGTGTCCACCGCAACATACGCATATCCACTGCATGTACCTCTCTGTAGTATTGAGTTTTTATCGCCCAGCATTCCGCGTCATACAACATCGCCGGTCTAATCACCGTCCTATAGAACTTACCTTTGAGTTTCTAAGGGACTTTTCTGTCACACAGGATGCCCGTTGCTTGTCGCCATTTTCCCCACCCCGCATGCGTCCTGTGGCTAATATCTTCCCCATTTCCTCTGTCGCCTTGAAGCATCGACTCTTAATAAAGAAATGAGTCGTTCCTAGGCACGATATGCCCGTCTAAAGAGATATCCCCGTCATTGGACCTCACATCACTGAATTTGCATTTCATGTCCTTAATTTCAGTTCTACTGATTTTAAAACCCTTTAATTCCAAAGCTCGTCTCCAACGCTCCAGTTGTCCCTCGACCTTGCTCCTGCTTTCGCTAATTAACGCCATATCGTCCGCAAAGAGCATGCACCAAGGAAGTTCACCTTAAATGTCCCTCGTAACTTGATCAATTACCATAGAAAAGATATAAGGGCTCAAAGCTGACCTTTGGTGCAAACCTATCTTGATCGGGAAATCGCTAGTCACTCCATCACATGTTCTTTCACTAGTCACCTGACTATAACCATGACTTGAAGAACACTTGGCCAACCTGTAAAGCTCTTGTTACTCACTTTATAAGCCATTTTTTTCCAACTAACTTTGAGATCATTTGATGGACAAAACTCCAAGCTGATAATAAGTTGAATGACTCTGAGATGATTATAATCCTGGATTAGAGTCTCATTGTTTCTGTGGGATTGACCCTATACAGTCTGCTTAGCGTTCCAGCCTTGGTACGACCATGGTTGAATTAAGAAAAAATTGCTAGAGCAACTTCGATCTAGCAGCACCATGTTCACTCATTTTGGGTGTTAGTGACGTCATTAAAGTTGGGGTTAACCACGATTAACTTCCTCTAGTTTGGTACAGTTTTTTCACTGCCGTTTTTTAGCATCGTATATTCTAGAAAAAGAACCCAATATCTGATGAAGTCAATAAGGGAATATATCAACCTCTTTTAGTATTCTTTTGCATAATAGATTTCCAACCATTTGCTTTGGTTGCCGGTTTCTATTTGATACCAAAAAAATTTCCTGGAAATTTTGAATGCACATCTTCCAGAAAACACTTACATGAGATCCAAATCAAGTCTACAAAAAAGCCACACTTCTAGTTTTAAACCATTTCAAAAGTAATTAAACCCTTACATCATTCTTCCGGATTAAGTCTACGAAATCATTCTTAAAGGTATTATATCATCGTAGGCGAAACATCTCTCACGCCTAATATACAACACCAGCCTTACTTCATTTCTCCGGTACCACAAAATGAAGTAAAAATTATCAGCAACATAATAGACGAATCTTAATAAGTCTTTGTTTGCAAAAAATAAGGTGCATAGCAAGAATTGCAGACGAGAACAAGAAGAATTCATAGAATCATACAAGAAGACACAAACAAGAGTTATTCAATACATTGATAGTTACCTTGATGAAACTAACTTCTTTTGTGCTACTCAGTTACTCCAACATAAGTGCTAAAAAGCTCTGGTTAGAATGGACACTTTTGACAACGTTGTGGGTTCCTTTACCTTCCAGTGTTATTGGTTCCTAAAAAAGCACAATAGTTGAGTTGGATGTTTGATTGCATTCATAATAGGCGCTGCTAGGTCGGTGAAAATTGTCTGTGGGTGTTTCTCGTTCATAACAGAGATGTCTTAAACAACCATACAAACGAGTTTGTGCTCTCGTCTAGTAATAAAACGCATCCAAAAAGAGTTGTTTGGCCATGATTAATACCACTTGTTGGAACATCATTTTCCATAGATAAATTATCAAGTTCTTCTTCCTGCAAGGATTGAGTTTTAAGAATCACCATGACCTGATTCATTATGCAATATAATATCGTAAGTAAATTACTTTAGATAATGCATCCACTATCTAATACATTATTAAATAGTTACACGAACATATTCATTCAAACCATTTAAATAGTTAACAATTTGCTAGGAAATTAACATGATTGAATATAGAGAGTGCTAAGACAACAAGACCTGATTAGTCATAGATAATTTCATGAAATCAAATGACGTAAAGAAAAAATTACCTCGTTAGATTGTGAGATATCTTGAAGGAAAAACATAGGGCTTACCTCGTTGGCTATATTTTTCTATGATTTCAACTAGATATGAAACATAGGGCTTGTAATTTCTCTGGTTTCTTCACTATTTCACAAGTAAAAGAGAACCTTTTGATCTAGATCAAAGATTGTATATATTTGTATGTCATTCAAAACCCTAATAATATGATAAACCTTAAGACTTCCACAAATTTAGAGAGTTTTCTGATTTTTTTTCTACGACAAATAAAATGTGGTGGCGCCAAAGGATATAAACATCTAGATATACCGCGTTTTTTTACGACAGTGAAAAATACTAATCCCAAACTAAGGTAAACTAATCATGGTTCACTCCGACTTTAGTGACGTCACTAACGCCCAAAATGAGTGAACGTAGTGCTGCTAGAAAATTATAGCAGCAGTTAAACGGATAACTATTAACATCACATCTTATCCATATCTGTAGTAAGCACGCACAATACAATAACATTTGACACAATTGCAATTTCAATTCAACATGTAGTATACTGAAAACAGCTACTACAATTTGTAATTTAGACAAGCAACAACCAGTTGCAAGATAGTTTATCAAAATCAAACATGAAATTGTTCTAACTGTACATCTTTATCCCTAATCAGAAGAACATATTCCCCCAAGTTATAAACCTCCAAATGTTCCGCTAAGCAAGACTTATCGATGTTCTCATGGTGATACGATTTACAGACAAAATATATGATAGTTTGAATCACAAGTGCAAAGTGAATCAAAATAGTCAATAAAACGAAGAAAAATATCCCCAAACAAATTCTACCCCAAATTCCAAATGAATTCCCATTAACAACCATTGCCTTAAACGCCATTAGGATTCCGACAAACAAGATTTGAAGCTTAGTAAAAATGAAAGATGAAATCCATATCTTCCCCTTAATCAGAGCTTTACTTTTCTGCATAGCCTTAATACCATAACTTTCTTCCAATACCGACACTACGCTAGCAAGTTGCCATACGACACTAATGTAAACTAATCCGATGACATAAGGTATCAATATGATAATAAGAAGTGTCCAAGTGGTTGTTGCATTTTCTCCTTCTGGTCCTAGTGTAAGAACAATTACCCAGTACGCTAAAAAGATTGCCAGAAAATTGTAGACGACCAAGATAAAGAAATTCCACAAGAAAGTGATCATAAGTCTCTTCCATACTTTAGGTACTACACTAATAACCTTCTTGAATGTGAGATCTTTCGAAGAATAGATGCAAGCAATCGTGTAGACGATAGCCGAAGTAGATAGAAGAGAGAATATGAGGAGGAAAAGCAAATAAATCGCTTTGAATATACCAAAAGTAACCCATTCGGAGATGATATGAGCATGGATTTTGTTGAACCTTGCTGTTCCTCTGGTAGCCGTGTCTTGAACTTCTTGACTATCATCGATTTTCGCTAAAATTGCATCTGATATTTGGATTTGAGCCAAATAAATGAAAGATAGAGGTAGAATAAGAGAAAGAATGATTCTTGAGAAGATTTTTCTCCATGTTATTGTTATCTTAAAGGATTCCTGGTAGATTCCAAAGAATCCTAAGAATTGAAGCTCCTCTGGTTCTCTATCCATATTGATTATTGTTCAATTCTTTGTAAGAGAGAGATGAGTTAGATTTAATCCTGAAAGAAAAGACTACCTCTGGTAAAGATGAGGTTTATATCGTTCAATTTGTGTTGTGATGCTGTAACTGAAAGTATGAATTGACACGCACTTGCAAGGAAATATCCTGGATAGGCAGGTAACGAGACGTGTTTTCCACCAATTGACTTAGCTCAGTCTCTTCTCTCGTTTTAAGTCTCTAGTCTTGAACTTGAAGTCGATGCTCCATTAATGCCTTTGAGGAAAAGCATGCTTTTTTGAGTAATCCAAGAATCTTTAGTCAAATGTCATCGTAAACGTGCAAATTTATAATCGAAAGAATTTTACACTATGGATTCGAACCGAAGACATCTCAGTTGCGGGCTTACCGGTTTGTATAGGACGGAAATGATCTCACACGCTGTAGACTCATGCTTGTACGTGACCTTAGAGCAACTGCAACGGGCGAGTAAAATAAAGAGAGAAGAGAAAATTTTCTCTTTACTCGCCAGTTTACAGCCGCAACGAGAGAGTAGATATAGGATTTAGTCCAGTTTTACTACAGTGGCGGAGTAACTTTTGTCTGAATTATAAGTATAGTCGCACTTCCATGTGAGACAGCGAATGCTGAATACGTTCAGCTAGCGAATTTATATCAGAAGTATCACTAGAGTAACATGTGGTATTTCGGTCAGCTAAGTATACGCCTCATAATACGGTTAGCTGCAACAACGCCCTTGAAGATACGTAATATTACAGTAGCGCTTCACTACGCGGTGTTCCGGCTCGACGCTTCACATTTCCGCGCTTCTGTAAAATGCCGTCCAAAGCATACGGTGTGATAGAAGAACTCCTACCCATATATGTTTTTGCCTGGAACCGTATGGGATGTATACGTCTAATTAGGGGGCGGTTGTTTCATACGCCCTCCCTGTAACCCGCAAAACCAAACACGGTGTCCTAGCTAGCCGTGTAGCTTCGTACGGCCTCCTAAGAGCCCTTTTCTTATATGGGACGGTTTGCTAAGTGGCCGAACTCCTTGTTTCATCAAAACGGCCTCCTAAGAGCCCTTCTTATATGGGACGGTTTTCTAAGTGGCCGCACTGTTTGTTTCATCAAAACGGCCTCCTATCAAACCATTCATGTATTCCACGGTCTCCTAAGTGGCCGCCTGGTTCAAATTTGTTACCGTTGAAGCAGCTGTTCAGACGGTTTGTTAAGAAACCGTATGGATTTTAAACGGTCCCTTAATGAGCCGACTGCGATTCTGATAAACGTTGAGAAAATTTTACCGTTGAGAAAATTTTACAACGGCTAGTAAACTGATGTATATAACTAGTTGGTTTACTTGTTCTGTTTCATCTACCCCATCTTTTCATATTTCATTCCTATTCCGGTCAGTTCATCATTATTTTCCAATAATTTTTGTTAATTAGTTTTTGTTCAGTATTATTAATTTCGAAATGGCACCAAGACCCAGAGGTCTAAATTTTAGTACAAATGAAGATGTAACCATGTGTGGAATTCATTTATCAGTATCTCAAGATTGTACTGTTGGTACCGATCAATCAGAAGACAAATTATGGTCTCGCATCAAAGATAGAATGAGAGAAGTTATACCTTCAATGGCTGATCGTAGTTGGACCTCCATTCAAAAACGATTTCAGGGAATAAGTAAAGATGTGGCTCTATACTCTGCAAAGGAGGCAGAAGTGGAACGTCAGCATCACACTGGATGGGGCCCTGATACAAAGGTAAGCCAACACTTAATTTTCGAGCACCCTTAGTCGAGTTTTGAATTGTATGTGATGCACTAAGAATTTTTGTAAACAACGATACACAGGTTCAAGAAGTAAGGAGGTTGTTCAAGGAAGCTAATGGAGGTAAACCATTTAAGCATGAAGAGTGTTACCGCAATTATGTTAGAGAACATAAAATATTCACGGCGATCAACCGCTGTTTTCGATTCATCCCAAGACGAATAATATTCTGGTAGTAGCGATGAAAACCTGGAAAGACCTTCATCTAGCCAAGCCCAATGGAGTGGAAACGAAGATATATGAGACATACCTAACACGTATCCACGGCCAATGGGAAAAAAAGTGTCAAAATGCCTAAAGCAAACGGGGAGAGGAAAATCTAGTGCCCAAGCAGAAGCTTTGGATATAATTATTAACAACCAAAAAAACTTCAACAACAGTTATAACGAAAATGCTAAAAGGAAGATTGATCAGAGAGATGCGGAGCTTGCATCATTGGAGGAGTATCGCTTAATGAAAGAGGAGTATCGAATAATGATGACAGACGTCTCCCTATTAGATGCCGCAACAAAAGAGTGGATTGAAATTAGGAAACAAGAGATTTTACAGAAAAGAAGAGAATCACGGATTACCTAAATCAGTATTAATCCGGGCTTGTAATTTTCCTTTTAATTAATGAAAACTTTAACTTTTTAGTCATGAAACACCAAGTAAGTCATTTATTATCACTGAAAAAACAGTACAATTTAAGATAACTCGTTTTCACCTGAGTGGTGTCTCCGGATGGTTCACATTAGATATACCCACAATACTTATCGGCATTTAACTTTCATACATCACCAAAATCAGACCATATATGTTCGATCAAGTCATTTCGTAATTGAATGTGCTTTTCTTTGCAATGTACTGCAAGTCGGCAGTGGTGTTGTGACATCCTTGATAGTTGAGCAGTTCGATGACGTGAAATAGTAACTGGTGCATGGTTGCGGCCTTGGTCATATTCATGTGGCCAATCCCCGGGTATACGTTCATCCTCCACAATCATATTGTGGAGTATAATAACAGTTTTCATTATATATGCAAGTGTGTCGAAATTCTACATTCTTGCAGGTTGTTTAACAAGTGCAAATTGGTTTTGCAATACCCCAAAGCCTCGCTCCACATCTTTTCGGCAAGCCTCTTGCATAGAAGAGAATTTACGTTTTTTGTATGAATCTGAATGCTTGATCGACATGATAATGGTTGCTATCTTAGGGTATATCCCATCGCCAAGATAGTATCCCATATCATAATGGTTCCCGTTAACCTCGAAGTTCACTGGTGGTGTCTTCCCTTCGATAACGTTTTTGAAAATATAAGAACGGTTCAAGACATTGATATCGTTGTTTGAACCAGGCATACCAAAAAATGCATGCCAAAACCATAGATCTTGTGAAACCACTGCCTCTAAAACAATACTTTCATCGCCTTTGTATGATTTGTAAGCCCCTGATTCGGCAGATGGGCATCGATCCCATTTCCAATGCATACAATCTATACTGCCGAGCATCCCAGGAAATGCCCTTGCCTTGTTCTGCTCAAGCAACAGTTGAACATCTGCAGTGGTGGGGTTCCGCAAATATTCCTCCTCATATAACCTGACAATAGTCAAACAAAATTTCCGTGTTGCTTCCAGGACAGTGCTTTCCCCGATGCATAAGTATTCATCTATTGTATCCGCTGCGCATCCATACGCCAACATGCGAATTGCAGCCGTAATCTTCACGTGTGGGGTTAACCCTAGGCGGCCAGCCGCATCACTTTTTTGAAAGAAATACGGGTTTATGGCTACCACATCCCCCAATATGCGGTTAAACAATTGTCTTCGCATTCTAAATCTCCTCCGGAAAACATTGAGAGGAAAACGAGGGTTCCTGGAAAAGTAATCTCTCCATAGCTGCCTTGCTCCGATTTCACGATCTCTTTGAAGTTCGATTCTTGTATGTGGCCAGTCTATATATGAAGCTATCAACCCCAAATTGATAGTTTGGTCATTTTGCCTTAGAGCCATTGATTCTTCATCTGATAAGTCTGATTTGCGAGTAAATTCATCTTCAGACGACGAAGATATGGTTAACTGATAATTAGGAATATAAGAAGGGGAAGAAGAAGATGCACCATACATATTGAAGTTTTGGTTGCCTGTCATTAGTTGTGAAGGTTTGTAGTTTTGGGTTGGTTTGCATTGTAGAATATATGTGTTCATTTTATAGTTTTGGGAATTATTGATATTCATAACAAGTTACGGTTGAAGTGACAATACAATTAATTAATTAAGACTCTGCCACAGAATAGACTATACATAGAGAGAAAAAAATGACAAGTCATGTAAGTGGAATTATTGATATTCATAACAAGTTACGGTTGAAGTGACAATACAATTAATTAATTAAGACTCTGCCACATAATAGACTATACATAGAAAGAAAAAAATGACAAGTCATGTAAGTGGAATTATTGATATTCATAAC
>JAJJMC010025396.1:7704120-7826852 GCA_023531435.1 Papaver californicum | reverse complement strand
AGAAAAAAATGACAAGTCATGTAAGTGGAATTATTGATATTCATAACAAGTTACGGTTGAAGTGACAATACAATTAATTCATTAAGACTCTGCCACATAATAAACTACATATAGTAATAATTAAGGAACCAACTAAGGGAAATTTTACTTTTTCAATAAGAGGAAACAATACTTCTCTAAGGAAACCTGTTATGAAACCTTAAGACTTGCCTTGTAGGACGGCGTGGACGTCGATGTTCACTACTTGGGAGAACAATCAACACGAAGGGATTGAACTCTTCCATCACCCTCAAGATCTCGAAATGAGGTTGGTACCTGAAATCTGAACGTTTCAATCTTAACCATTCCTCAAGAGTTCTTAAAATAATTTCTTCATCAGTTTCAGAGTAAAGACGATATCCATTCACCTTAGCAGTTAAAGAAGAAAATTCTAACACTTCCTTTGTGATTTGCAGATATCGACAAAAAATCCCGGCTCTATTCCTGTTGTTGGGATTACCTATTTCGTTACAAAGGTTAGCATGTGTATCTTCTAACCATTGCATGCTCATTGTACCATTCATCCCACGTTCATGCCCCCTAGCTGGATAATGCAATACTATGTTGCGACATAGAGCTAAATCTTCCTCTAGTGTAAAATTCTCTGCATTAAGTCTAAAATTTTCGTAACCCGCCATTAAATGAAAACACAAAATAACAAATTTCTATAAAATGTTAAAGATTTCTACTAAAATGTTAAAGAGGTGGATTTGGAATGAGGATGAAAGGAATAACCTCATGTATTTATAGGTGTATACATTCCACCGTGGAATTGTTGTTCAACGGTAATAATTCTTAACGGCTAGAAAACGGTAATAAATTTGAATTTCTGATAGATTTATATTTTAGTGAAATACTACGGTGATACAGGCAATTGTTATATAACAAATTGAGTGGCATTGTTGACAAACGACAAGCAGCGAAAAAAAAGACTCTGACAACTCATGTGAACAAAAACGGAAAATGATATATACAGACAAATATTACTTTAAAATTACAAAACAATAAAAGATGGAAATCATCCATTCTCATTTTCGTCACCACGGGATTGCCGAGGTGGCATAAACGGAGAAAAATCTGCCGATGAACTAGGCCCCCCGGTATGCCATGTTTGAGGTGGCACGGTTGCTGAGAAAGACCCAAAACCTAGATGTGGTTGGTGGGACATGGAATATGCTAGTTGTTGCTGCAAACTGGTGTTTTGTTTCTGGTAATCACGGACCTCTTCCAAATGAAACTTGCGGAATTGATGGGTAAAGTTGGACAAATCTTGCGCAAGTGTATAAGCTTCGCCCTGTAACAAATAATATAAAACGTTACCCTGTCAACAATAATTATGTTACGACTTAGAAAAAAAATATTTAAAATATACTTGCGTATGACCAATTATCTTGGGGCGGTAGTGCTACATGCTCATCGGGAAATTCGATTGATTTTCTTACACGCTCACCCACAATGTTGTACGTTTCCACCTCCCAGTCGACTTTGGTGACAAAATTTTTGAAGTTGGTTATACGTCGCCAATACTCCAAATACACATCATACAAAACTGGGTCTCCAACATATTCAGATATGTGGACGTTAATGTTTTCCATTATCTTCGTAGCTTCGGGCGGTTTGATGTTGCTAACACGACCCGGGGGGTTATGTGGAATTCTCCAGCCACCAAAGTTTTGGGCCCATAACCGCTCTCCGAGGTAAACGTTATACTGTTCATAGTTAATAATTATGACCCACATACCAGTAAAATAAAATAGGAACTGAATAAATAATCACAACTAAAAACATAAATTGTAAACTCACAGTGCCAAGCCAACTAAATACAATGCGCCCAGCCGTGACCTGCAACACTCTACGGAATATTTCATTCTCGATGTTTGCCGTGATTTTTTCTCCAATGCAGGTAAGCCTACGGGGACCATGTTACATCGTCGGCCTTCAATTCGTTTAGAAGAGACCTTGCACGGAGAATATCATTTTTCTTTATACGTGAACTCTTCCAACGCGAACATCTTGGCCACACCATTTCTGTCTCAACGGATGGCATATGAGGTCGAAGTATGCCGAGATACTCGTACCCCCAGAACTTCAATTTTAAGAAAACAAAAAAAAATAATTAAGTTACTACCAAATAACCATTTAAATAATATTGTGGAAAGTTATTTACCTCCAATATCTGACACGATCCGGTTAGTGACTTTGTTCGCCTACCGGCTGCGCCAAGTGTGCTCAAGAGTTTGGAATAACCGGCACCACCCCAGTCATAAGTGCCAACTTTATCTATATCATCAAAAGCAGCTAACCAACCGGCATCGATGTAGTTCTTTGCATTTGAGAAGAAAAATTGACCCATAACATACATCCAGAAGGCCCGCGCAATTTGTGTTGCAAGTTTGTCATCTCCTTTCGCCTCTACATCTTATCCTTTTTAAAGTATGAGGCCAAAAAGGACACTGTCATGGAATCTGAAATCCATTGCGGAGATTGTCCTGCTATATTACAGCCTTCATTGTATAGTAGATCCGGGAAAATATGTTCTTGTACATATTCAAAGGAATATTTGATGTTGTCATATGGAATGGGCCCTCCAACAGCAATACTAATCCCGGTCAGCATAATCCAGTCCAAAGGTGTAATCCCCATTTCACCAAAAGGAAAGTGGAAGGTGTTTGTGGTGTCCCAGAAACGCTCGACGATGTAGTCTATCATTGCATGTGACGACTCGCCAAACTCCATTGTCAACAATCGCGTCCATCCTGCCTTTTCTATAATAATAACAGCTCTAGAGCAGTGCTCAGATATAACATGATAATGTTGTTGGACCGATTTTATAGACCCGCGATGCATGTACTTGGTCTTTGGGTCTGCCGGGAGACTCATATTACAGGAAACGTGGGCGTCATCTTCCAGCATAACCAGGCCAACATCATCGTTCATTCCTTCAGGCACCTGATCAACCACTGGGTCCTCCGATGTTGTGGCTTTTTTGTTCCTTTTTCTCCCACCAACAAATCGAGATGCAGCTTTCCTCAACATCTATTTCAAAAAATTTGTTAAATCAATCTCAAAATAATATTACTCCTGTTTTTCTCCTAAACATAACAAAAGATTATAATGAATGCAATAGCTGAACAAAAACTAAAAATTACTGAAACTAAATCCACTAAATAGATTTCGGAAATTTAGAGGATTGATTTACCAAATTCTATTTTCTGGTACCAAATATAACTGAAAAATAAAATGCAAAACCAAACCACAACAACTGTAACAATAAGTTCCATTTTTCAAATTATATTTTCAACTTTACTCAAAACATCCGGATTAATTGAACCCCACATTTCTAACATCAGGGCAGTGGAACATAAATTAGTGAAAAAATGCACGAAAAATAAAATGTACAGATGAATTAACCTGCTCTGATTTTTCCTCTTAACATTTTAAAGCAAAAATTGTTAAAGACTATCTTAACATTTCAAAATGATGTTCACTAGTTTTATCAATTTCAAAAATGGATTCTCTACGGCGGCAATAACTGGGTTCTCTACGGCGGCAATGAAAGACTATCTTAACATTTCAAATGATGTTCACTAGTTTTATCAATACAATTAATGGGTTTCTACGGGGGCAATACAGGGTTCTCAACGGCAGCAATGAAAGGCTTTAACGGCGGCATAATTTTATCAATTTTAGTATTTTTCGTTCTCGACAATCAATAGCAAGCACAAAAATCTAAAGGACAGTGTGGAAGAAAGCTTTTACCTTTGATTGAGTGGGTGAAGTGTTCTTCTTTTCCTGCTGCCGCTGCCGTGTAAGTAGAGAAGAAAATGTGAGAAGCCTCTTCCAACATAACTATAAATACTAAACCCTACCACACGGTCAATTACCAACCTGCCCCTGTGCAAGACGGTCAATTACCAAGCCGCATCATTCTTGATCGGTCTTCTGGCTAGCCGCTCAACCCACGGTCACTTAGAGCAACAACTTAGTCTTGATCGGTCTCCTAGCTAGCCGCTTCCCATACGGTAAGTTAGAACAACAACCTTGATTTGATCGGTCTCCTAGGTAGCCGCTCACCCCATACGGTCAATTAGCATAACTCCCTAGTTACACACGGTCACTTAAAGCTACTCCCATAACTATTAATGTACACGGCCACTTACAAACCCGCCCCTCTCTCTCACGGTTAATTAGTGAGCCGCCCCATGTACAATCGGTTTCCTAACTGGCCGTTGTTCCATACGGTCACTTACGTGTGCTACGAAGTTGTATACGGTCACCTAGAGCAACTGCCAAAACTTTAAAACGGTCAACTGGGTGGTCGTTTCAGAGATAAGCGTCATTCATCGACACCGTATCTCGTGATACGGCCACCCAACTACACGCAATAATTATTACGGCCTTTTATGAAGTCGTCTCTCGTAATTCGGCCACCCAACTAGACGCTCAATCATACGTATTGTTAACTGACCGCATTATGTTTGGTGCTCATTCAGATGAGCGTATAGTTGCGCGATCTTCTAAGTGAACGACAATACTAACATACGCTAGGATAGTTAACCGTGCGTGTTATATTCGACCCATTAATAGAACGCCTTGTATCATACGGTTACCAAGAATAGCGTGCGAGTAAAATTTGCTCTTCTACCGCTGTGGTTTTTAAGCCAAAAACCAAACAAAATTTGGTATTTAGTCGATAGGATAGTCGCACCGCTGCAGTTGCCCTTAGTCCACCAAAAAAAGAGTCGATACTGGACAAAAAGATGAGTAAGTTTTCAGTAACAACTACCAAGTCCTTATTGCAAACTCTCTTTAATACCCTATTGATATCCACATGTCCCACAAATGAAGTCATGTAAAGAAATTTCTCATCCATAATCATTTGGGAAGTTCCTCTGCAAATGGCAATAGTTTCTTCAGTTGCATTGAAAAGGAACTGTTAAGTGGAAAAATTAAACTCAAAGTAGTCCACCCAAAGTTGAAAGTCATTCATTCTATCCTGTATTCTCACTTTCTATCACCTTTATACATCTCATTCCACCCATTCTTTACACATCCAATTTCTATTATCTCCATCACTATTTTTTTCTTTTTTCTTTTCAACGATCTTCAGTTTTCTCTCTCTCTATCTCTAGGATTATCATTAAAGAATCATGAATAGAGAACCAGCAAACAAATCCATGGGGTTCTTTGCCATCTACAAGGGAAGCCTACAAACTTACAGCATTGAACAAAAAAATCTTTTTTACAGATCACCTTAACTATACTCTTCCCTTTAGCCATCTTTTACTTGTCTGAAATACAATCTCCAATTCCATCCAAACCAAGACTTACCCAAAAAAAGAAACATCTCGATGGATCGCTTATGGTATAACACAATCCATCTATTTAATCTTCCTGCTCTTTTCACTCTCTTGTCAACTTCTAGTGTCATGTATACCATTACTTGTTTTTATACCTCCAAAGATATCACTTATAAGAAAGTCACCGGTGTACTTCGCAAGTGTTGGGGAAGACTTATTGTCACATTCTTATGGTGCTTCTTTATGTAGCTATATACACCTTTGTGGCTCTATGTTTGTTGTTATGGTTTATCGTCGGCGTGAATGGTCCCGAAGGTGGAGGGGGGATTAAACTTCTGATATCTATAATTTGTCTGTCGATTCCTTTCTTTAGCGGATTAATTTACATGATTGTTGTTTGGAATATCGCAACAGTAGTTACGGTATTAGAAAAGGATTATGGTAGAAAAGCTTTGGCAAAGTATGAGATTGATTAGGGGTAAGATGTGGGTTTCTTGTGCTGTTTTTTGGTCTGCTTGAAATCGCATTTACTGGTATAACTTTCACTTTTGCTTACCTTGTGGTTTATGGAAACAAAATGAGTTTGGTGGCTAAAGTGTTTGTGGGAATTTGTTGTTACTTCGTCTGCAAATCTTACCACAACGAAGACATATCGACTGTTACGAGTCACTCAGAGGTCCCTGTTATACGTTTAGGTAGGAAAACGATGTCTAATTAGAGCTAGGGCTGTACATGGTAACGGGTTCCTGCAGAAACCAAAATAAACCGAACTGTTTAGGGTGAAACCGAACCGAACCGTTTAGTAATGGAATGGTTTTAGTAAAAAAATTAAAAACCGATAGTAACGGTTTTAGTTTTGGTTTGTGTTCAAAACCGAACCGAACTATCATATAAAACAGAAAATTACTGACAATTGATATAAATTTTAGTGTACTTGATAGATTAAATCTACACCTTCCAATCACCCTCATATATAAACTAAGACCTAAACATAATTCTCATTTTCTCTTCTCTTCGCTTCTAAAAATTTGCAGCAGCGGCCTCCCACCAAGTCCCACCTTCCTCTTCTGATTTCACACAGAGAATCCTTCGCAAAAATAACTTATGTATTTTAGTGAACCGAACGGTTTGCTAGATGAAATCAGACATTCTTATTAAGAGTCAGACATGCGTACTTTTGTTAACAAAAACCATTATTCTTTGAAGGTCATCTGCTGACCAAATGAAGATGCCGTGAAGTTTTCCTTGACTTCCGAGTTAAAAATGGATATGTGATTATGGGTTTGTGTGGAATGATTATGGTTTGTATGAACCAAAATTAGAGTCAGGAAGTGAGAATGTTTGAAACTCCCTACAAAACCCTGATCTCCGATTATGAGATTTCAAATAGCGGTCATGTGTGCTTGGTTTATTTCTTGTTGTTGCTGGAAATTAAGCTCGAGATGCATTTGTTGCTCGAGGACAGAAGGTGAAAATGAAAATGTTTTGTTATACGATAGAACCATCCATATGTTGAAACCTCTGCACTTCAATTATTGATGTTGGTGTACTAACTTGAATGTGGTAAGTTTTAACCTCTTATCAACTCTTCACTTTTTCAAAGTAAAAATTCTGATATTTCTTTCACTGTTCACTTTTCATTTTTTCATCGGAATAAAAACTGTGATTTGTTGAATGTTTTTGAAAAACTTTCTTGTTGAATAGTTCAGTTTCTCAATTTTGATTGAACAAAAAAGTGAAATTATGATTGTTGGTTGTTGTCCAAATGAAACTTAAACAAAATCATCATTCATGTGAGATTTTGTTTAGACAATCAGTGGATTCATTAAATAAATTTATCTGTAATGTGATTGCTGTAGTTACAGTTTTAATTTTAACTCCTGAAGCAATGTCCTTACTTGAAGTTCAATCACTTTGCTCTATAGTTTTTGTAAGCCTCTCCAGAAAATCTTCGTTGCTGCATGGAAATATTGTCGGTGGTGGTTAGATAGTGTCTTTCAAAGCAATTTTTTTTTGTTTTGAAATACTACTCTGTTATGAATCCATTTTGCCCCACAGTTTATATCACATAAAGCAGATCGCAGTAAATCGTTAAGTTGAACTGAACCCTTTGAGCTACCATATTACAGGGATGCCTGTTCCACGGCATTGTCATTTGCCATTCTGGCAACTCAGTATATTTAGCAAATCTATGAAATATTCAATCTGTTGCAGGTTCTTGCCTTTATTGAACTGAGAACCATGTTCGCATATTGCAGTTTTTTGGGCCTATTCACCAATATGCTGTGTCCTTGGCTAACCAGGTCATCTTTGTCCCGATGGGGCTTCATTTTGTAATTCAGGAAATTCTGGATATGGGTTCATTTGCTGAAACAATAGTTGCAGGTGCTAGGAGTTGTTGCAGGGGGTCTTCGAGTTGCAGCAAATTTTACTGCTGAGGTTTTGGCAGTTGGTTATGCTTTGGAGTGCGCAGTGGATATGAGCTTCAATTGTTTGTGCAGAGTTTCTGACTCCTTGATGGTCTTTTTTTTTTTTAATTTGTATTGTCAGTTTCAGAAAACTGACAGAAAATAATCGGTTACCTGAACCGGACGGAAAAACCGAAACTGGATAGAACCGTTTAAAAATCGAACCGACGGTTAAAGGTTCGGTTTTGATAAGTATTTTGGCAAACCGGCTATACCGATTTCAGTTTTGGTTTGGCCAGAAACCGAACCGAAACCATCCATGAACAGCTCTAATTAGAACGAGTACCGGTTTAAAAATCGGCTAACATGCACGGTTATTGTTTGTATTGATCGGGTAGCTTTTATACACTGTAGTTTGTAGGAATAAATTGTAAGTGTTTTCAATATGTTTTCATGAATTAACTTCACTACGAAGCAGTTCTGTGATCTTCAAGAAAAATAAAAAGCTGGCGATCTTGCAATTGTGTGTTAACACAAGTTTACTGAAAATTCATTAAAACTAGAGTAATAATGCAGATCGGAAGCGTTAAAAATATAGTAAATTTTTACAGCGGAGTAGAATCGAAAAGTAATCGATAAAATAGATAGAAATTGATAGAAGTTAATCGATCTTCAAAGAAATATCCTAACATCTAGGATTTATTTAGACTTCGTTAATTCTTTATGAATAACGACTATAGATATGAGATTATTATTTAGACTTCTGGGTAAACCCAACTATGAATAAAAAGCAAAATCAATAAACTCAACAATTTTAATGAAAATAAAATAATTTTAATTAATCAAAAACTCTCTCCTAATTTTCGTTTTTGGAGCTCCTTGTATAGATAACTCCTACTAAACAAACCCTAAACTTATCAAAAACTTATAAACTTGTTTACCAAGATATCTACTAACTTTAGGCAACTTTCTAACTTATTAAAACTCTTAAAATAAACTTATAGACTCTTCTATAATTACCCTAAATAATAAATCCGAAAATTAATTATTTTTCTATTAAAAATAACATTAATAAAATATAAATAATAATAATAAAATAATAGATTTATTTTCTATAAATCTCCCTCCATCATTCTACCGGTGTTGGAGAAGATTCATCCTCGAATCTTGCCGGTACCATGTTCTGCATGTGTAATTCGTTGATGACAATCTTCATACACATGAATTGATGTTGTAAAAAAATAATTTATGCACCGTATAGAAGCATAAGGTATGATGGAAGCCAAAATGAATCTTCATAAGTTGATTCAATAAATTCTCTCTTGTTAGGGTAGATATGAGAGACCATTTGTGTATCACAATAATCAACAACTAGCTTACTCTCGGGCAAAGACAACTCATCAATATCAGAAATTTCTAAATCAATAAGTTTATCAGGATTAGATGACTCACCATGAAACTCCATTAAATCATGTGAAACTTCTTGGGACTGTTTTTCTTTGTCAGAAACAGGACGTTCTTCGCCTTTTTGAGAAGAAAATTTCATATCCTCCTCATCATCGGGATATTTATCAAAGATCGGACTTGTATATCTCTCAACAGTAACTTGATTTTGTGCATCATTGTCATGACGACAAAACAAGTCTTCAACGTCGTTATCTGCACTATTATTTTCTTCTATAAGCGAGCATGGTTTAGATCGAGATTTTAGTGACTTCTTCAAATAACATTCTATCACTTCCAGAATCTCCTTCTTTGATTTGATCAGATATTCACACCTTCTCGGATCTCGTCTTGGTGATAATTTATTAACCCTGAATACTCGTCTTGTAAAGATGATAATAATTGCAGGTGAAATAGAATTATTGAAAAGTAACCGGTAGAATGGGTAGAAATCGATAGAAATTAGTTGTTCTTCAAAGAGATATCCTAAAATCTACGAGGTTATCTAGACTTCGTTAATTCACTACGAATAACAACTATAGATATGAGATTATTATTCAAACTTCGGGGTAAATCCAACTATGAATAAAAGTCAAAATCAATAAACTCAACAAGTTTAATGCAAATAAAATAATTTTAATTAATAAAAAAATCCCCTCTTATATAGATAACTCCTACTAAAAAAAACATAAACTTATCAAAAACTTATAAACTTGTTTCCCAAGGTATCTACTACCTTTAGGCAACTTTTCTAACTTATTAAAACTCTTAAAATAAACTTATAGACTCTTCTAAAATTATCCTAAATAATAAATCCGAAAATTAATTATTTTTCTACTAAAAATAACATTAATAAAATATAAATAATAATAGTAAAATAATAGATTTATTTTCCATAAATCTCCCTCCATCATTCTACCGGAGTTGGAGAAGATTCGTCCTCGAATCTTGCCGGTACCATGTTCTGCATGTAACTCCTTGATGACAATCTTCATACACATGAATTGATGTTGTAAAAAAATAATTTATGCACCATATAGAAGCATGAGGTATGATGGAAGCCCAACACGAATCTTCATAAGTTGATTCAACAAATTCTCTCTTGTTAGGGTAGATATGAGAGACCATTTTTGTATCACAATAATCAACGACTAGCTTACTCTCGGGCAAAGCCAACTCATCAATATCAGAAATTTCTAAATCAATAAGTTTATTAGGATTAGACTCACCATGAAACTCCATTAAATCATGTGAAACTTCTTGGGACTATTTTTCTTTGTCAGAAACAGGATGTTCTTCGCTTTTTTGAGAGAAAAATTTCATATCCTCATCATCATCGGCAAAGATCGGAGTTGTATATCTCTCAACAATAACTTGATTTTATGCATCATTGTCATGACGGCAAAACAAGTCTTCAACGTCGTTATATGCACTATTATTTTCTTCTATAAACGAGCATGGTTTAGATCGAGATTTTAGTGACTTCTTCAAATAACATTCTATCACTTCCAGAATCTCCTTCTTTGATTTGATCAGATATTCACACCTTCTCGGATCTCGTCTTGGTGAATACTCGTCTTAGTAAACATCTTATTAACCCTAGAATCAAACTTATCTCTGGTAACCAACTGATGCAGATCGTAAACGTGTAAAGATGATAATAATCGCAGCGGAATAAAAATAAAAGAAAAGTAACTGGTAGAATGAGTAGAAATTGATAGCAGTTAGTCGATCTTCAAAGAGATATCCTAACATCTAGGGTTTATCTAGACTTCGTTAATTCACTACGAATAACGACTATAGATATGAGATTAGTATTCAGACTTCGGGGTAAATCCAACTATGAATAAAAATCAAAATCAATAAACTCAACAAGTTTAATGAAAATAAAATAATTTTAATTAATCAAAAGCTCCCCTAATTTTCGTTTTTGGAGCTCCTTATATAGATAATTCCTAATAAACAAACTCAAACTTATTAAAAACTTATAAACTTGTTTCCCAAGATATGTACTACCTTTAGGCAACTTTCCTAACTTATTAAAACTCTTAAAATAAACTTATAAACTCTTCTAAAAATTACCCTAAGTGATAAATCTAAAAATTAATTAATTTTTTACTAAAAATAATATTAATAAAATATAAATAATAATAATAAAATAATATATTTATTTTTCATAAATCTCTTTTCATCAAATAATTATTTTATAAGATTAAAGAAGGAAAAAAAGAAGAGAGAACACAACATGATTGCATCAAACATGAACTTGTTCTAACTGAACATCTTTCTCCTTACCCAAACGAACATAACAAGCCTCCAAATGTTCAGCTAAACCAGACCTTTCAATGTTCTCATGATGGTAAGATTTGCAAACAAAGTAGATCATAGTCTGGATTACAAGATAAAAGTGAATCAAAATTGTCATCAACGAGTAACAAAATATACCCAAAACCACTTTACCAAAAATCCCCACTGAGCTCCCATGTATAATCACTCCACTAAACACACCCAATATACCAAAAAAAGAGATTTCAAGCATAACAAAAATCACAGAAGAAACCCATATCCTACCCGTAATCAAGTTCTTACTCTTTTTCAAAGCTTTTAACCCATAGATCTTTTCCAATACTGATATTACACAAGCCAAATTCCAAACAGCACCAATATAAACTAAACCAATCAAGTAAGTTAAGGCAACAATTCCAGCGAGAAAAAGAAACAAAATTTCCCTTGCTTCAACTGGTTCTATAATAATGAATGCTAACAAGACTATTAACCCAACTGTTAACCCTGTGTACACAAACACTATGAAGAAACTCCAAAAGAAAGTAATCATAAGTCTCATCCATACTTTAGGTACACCACTCATAATTTTCTTGAAACTAACTTCTTTAGAAGTATAAATGGAAGCTATAGTGTAGACAACAGCAGAAGTAGAGAGTAAAGAGAAGATGAAAAAAAAGAGTAAGTAAATAGCTTTAAGTAACCAAAAAGTAGTCCATTGAGATGAGATTTTGTGATGGATCGCATTATAGAGTGGTGTACCTTTTTGAGTATCACGTAAGGTGTGCGTATTATGATTGATTTTGTTGAAAAGTATGTCTGAGAATTGGATTTGAGATAAGTAGAGAATGGATAGTGGAAGTATGAGAGTTAAGATTAATTGTGTAAAGATCTTTCTCCATTTGATTGTGATTTTGAAGGATTCTTTGTAGATACCACAAACACCTAGGAATTGAAGCTGTTCTTGTTCTCTATCCAATGACTAGAGAGACAAAGAGAAAGAGATGAAGTTTGAACAGAGACAAGAGTACTAGAGTGGAAATAATAGTACTAGGGTAGTGATCCTGTGAGGAGTGAGGAAGGTGGAGTACCGAGTTAGAGAGAAACAATGGGCAGATTTCTAATTTTTGATTAGGAACGTACGGTCATCGTCATAAACTTAGGTGAGGTTTGTACTTCAGCTTCTGCCACCTCTGGTTTATTTAGGTGAGTTGTCGTTTTGGTATTTTGGCTACCGACTTGCTTTCGAAGAACCTCCTTTTTTTTCTTGGTGTTGTTTTTTTCTTTTTCTTTATGAGTTGACCCGTTGGATGAGTATACAAGGCATTTCTTTTTGAAGAAAGTCCATTAGGATTTAGGACCATGACTACAAGGTTCACTGCAACAGTAACTTCTGCGTAGATAATCATTTTCAAGGAATAACGAGCATCGTAAGTAAAGGATTTATAAAGGGGATACCTCGCTAAATTTGAACAATCCGGCGGTTAGAATATGTTAGTATTTATTTACCCTATACATAATGATATCATCCCACTAATAATTGTATCTCAAATGATATCCCAGTAGAAAAGTAAATATCTGAAAGAACTCATAAGAAACCATTGTATTCATTTTTAATGCTTATAATAACATGGTTATTAGCGGGCGATTTTACTGCTGTTAGAAGTGAAGCGAATATAACTAAACCAGATATAACGGATGACGTGGCTTAATTTTTTTTTAGGTTTATATTTTATATGTATTTTTATTTTTCTAAGTTTTTGTTTTACACGTGTTTAGCCTACTGAATCCAACCAGTCCTTTTATATCGGTATTTAAGGTTGTTGTATAAAAACGATCTCTGTAACCACGATTATATGACTAATTATATATCACATTTATTATTTTGTTCCAAAGACCTCTTTTAGGACCCATTTTTACAAATAAATTAATTAAGTCTAAATTTTATAAAAATGAATAAATATGTCTATATAAAAAGAACGTAAAAAAAAATTCATAAATAAGCTATACTGACTGATAAAATTACATTTGTAAGAAATTCATACCAATCCATGGAATTGCTCGAATTTAAATGTAAAAGATGATTTTTTCTTTTCATGTTTTGGAAGATTGAAAATGTTTGTTTATGAGTGATCCTTCGTGCAGCAAAAACTTAAGTGAGAGAAGCTACGGTATCAAGATATTTGTGTGGTACAATGTAAAATATATACTTATAAACTAGAAAGAAATTAAAATACATGATCATAACAAATCTCTTGTCTTCACCATGAATACAATAAATTGAACAATAGATTACAAAAAAAAGTAAGTTAAAGCCAGCCAACACTATTCAACATAGAAGGAATTTTGGTCCATCAATAGGGTTTGTTGCGTTCATCGTCATCTCCATGTAACTGCTGTTGCAATTCAATGACTCGTACTCCAACTCTATCATATCATCGAATGTGATTAATAAATATGTCATCAGCGAAAGGATCAAGAGTAGTCAAGGGTTGGGATTCTTGTTGATTAAAATCATAATCATAAATTTTTGAAGATTTGCTTCTTATAGTTGCATGTTAATTAGTAAACCAAAGAAAATGGTATTAACCTCTGTATGATGCACGTTCAAAAAAGAAAAGGAATGCGTAAAAATTTAAAATTACAATAACTTTGTTTAGAGAAGAAAAACAAAAATCTAGAAAAAATGAAACCACTTTATCGGTGGGATTGACCGTGGGATATATATAGTGGGATAATTCTACCGTGGAATATATATAGTGGGCTAAATAGAATTATCGTAAAATAGAAATTTTCTAAACCGCTTTATTCGACATTGGCACTTGATTGATCTCCCTTTGATTGGAGGATCATACACTTGGTCTAATAAGAGAGAGTATCCATTGAAGACTTCATAGAGTTCTTGTTTGTCCTAACTTGGATGACTGATAGGTGTCTGAAACACCTTAATTAGTATCAATTGGTTATGCTTTTTTGTTATTTCTCTCGTATTTTTTGTGTATGTTACGTTTATTTTCTATTTTATAGGTGTTTTGGAGTCATTTAGAGTAAAAGAAGAAGTATTGTCAAAAAGGATAAAATCGTAATTTCACTAAAATATGTTATTTGCAGCCACCCATACACTAAGGGTTAACCTGCCAAAGTTCAAATTCAAATTAACGGAATGCAAATGGAGCATCAACTTTTAAAATTAACGCAAGCCAGAATTCAAATTCAATCTGCCAAAGTTTATGAATTTCGTGAAGGGGATAAATGTATTGGGTATGTTTACCATGTTGCCTCTAATAGAAGAAGGAGAAATACAATTTCGAAGCTGGTCATAGATGGTGGAGATTTTTTTGACCAAACCAAGATTAAGGGGGAGATTTTAGAATTATATAAGAAGTTTTTTGGTGAAAATAATAATAGGAATTACTACATAATCCATTATACACGACCCGTTTACCGTGTAATCCACTCGTCTAACGTGTTTTAACCCCAAGTCCAAAAACAAATTTTTGGACTGATTTTCTGAATCGCTGGTCCAACTCACGTGAATGTAATGAAATATACATTTTAAATATTTTATATCTACCCTTTCTCTAACGAACGTATAAATCGAGTTGAAATCAAATCTTCCAAAAAATATTCTTCAGCTCACAGATCCGATTTCCTCTTTCTCTGCTTCATTTAGTGTTTTTCAGTTTTAGGGTTTCGATATCAGCTCACAAATCCGATCTCCATGTACTTTTCTGTAATCTTTTTCTCTGCTCTTATAATTTTTAATATGCTTTGTTCTATTTTTGTTCTTTTCAACTGAAATCATGATAATCAACTTAATTTCATGATTTTGTTTGTTTTCTTACATTGGAATCCTAATGATTATGATTTCTATGATGTACATTTTGTTGAATTCCATGATCGATCTCGTTTTTGTTCGTGCTTTAGTTTTTCTTTTGATTTTTGAAACTGATTTTTGTAATCGTTCTATTTTGTTCATTAGATCGTCGTATTCAGTTTGTTTATATGTCGTTCGATAATAGGTTTTATTTGGTTTTCTTTTATTTTTCAGGAAATAATGATTTTTGTTCTTTCTTCTGGATGTTTTGAATGATTCTTCAGTACATTATTAATATGTACTGTTTTTATAAACTTTTTAATATATACTGTTTTATAGTATGCTATTTTTGTTATATATACTGTATGGTATACTATTTTTGAATAAGTACATATTTGTTTGCACTGCATATAATATGCTTTTGTTTGTCTGTTATGTGTGAATCTATAATATGTGTGATACTTCTAAAATAATACATATTATGTTGTACTGAGATTTAGTATTCCTATCATCTTAAAATATATGTTTGATTTTTGTGTTTGTGTTATTTTATTTGGATCACATTTCTTCAGGTTCAATATGTCAGGTGTTGGTTCAAATCCAAATACCTTTTGCTACTCTCATGTATACTACAAGCAACACCATATTTCATATTTGGTTACGCTATCTTTGACTTTGGAAGATTTGAAGTTTACTATTTGTAATGCGTGGAGCTGGTTGACTTCATCAACTATTTTTGTTAATTATGTTGAAAATGAAGTGAAAGCCCATGTCCTTGCTGATGTATCTCTTCAAGGGTTTGCTGCATTACATTTTACGAAGAATTCAGATTTCTTTGAGTTGCATGTTGATGTTGTTTTATCTGGTGCATCTAGTTCTTTGAGAATTGTTGATTTTGACAACAGTGCTGAGTTGGTTTTGAATATTAGGAACAACTATTTGAAAGATTGTAAAGCGGTTGTAAGTGCTCTTTTTTCTGATGGTTGGGAGAATGTTTTTGAAGATAAAAACCATCTCTTCCATGGTGGTGTTGAAGTTGTTCGGTTAGCATGTGAGAATTATTGTTAGAGGACTGGATATAAGGTTAAAAAATTGAAGAATGACCTTGAGAGATTCACAGTGAGATGCAGCAATGACTGTTTCTCTTGGATGCTTCATGCGGTTGCCATGAATGGGTCTTTGGATGTGTTTAAGATAAAGGATTACGTGGGTAGGCACACTTATGGTGCTGGTTATAGGTTGAGGAGTCCAACCATTTCGAGGAAGCTTGTAAATCATTTAGTTCATGAGCGTGTCAAGCATAACCCTCTCATAAAGCCACAAGATATTATGGATTATATTAAAGTTGGTGGAGGGACCAACATCAAGTATCACCAAACATATCATGCATTAGAGTTATCGCATCAAATAATTTTTGGTGACGATGTAAAGTCATACACTGATCTTGCTTGGTGGGTCACTGCTGTTCGGGAAACCAACCCAGGGTCTTATATTGATTTTGATTTCAACGACCCAACAAAGAGATTCAACAGAATTTTTATTTGCTGTGGAGCTTGTAGAGAGGGTTATAAACTTTGTCGTCCAATGATATTTTGTGATGCGACATTTCTTACGGGGAGATTTAAAGGAGGTCTAATGGCTGCGACATGTCTTAACGAAAATCAAGGTAACTTTTTTATATGGTACATATTTTGATATGTAGCTGTTTTTTATATACCCGTACAAAGAAAAATGTAGTCTATTTTCTGGTACATATCAATATCTACTTTAGGATCATACACATCATACATAAAGTACATATTGATATACATTGTAGGTATAACATAATTTGAAGGTGCAGACATGAAGTACAAATTGATAAGGTCTTTTATTTTATTTTTCTAGGTTTTTATCCTTTTGCATATGCATTAGTTCCTGACGAAGATAATGATAATTGACATTGGTTTATGGACAATCTTAAAAAATTTGTGGACCATCGTCCCATCACCTTTTTGACTGACCGAGGTGAAGGTTTGATGAATGTAATTCCTGAAGTTTTCCCTGATTCTTATCATAGCTATGGTTTTTTCCACTTGAAAAAGAACTTACCCATCAGTAAGGCTGATGAAAAATATAAACAAGTGATGGACTGTTTCCAAAAAGCAACATATGCATTTCTCCAGCAAGATATGAAGAAGGTTTTCAAGAAATGGTTTATCTATGAAGGCTTTGGGTTGCTCAATACTACCGTAACATTCCTAGGGAAAAGTGGTCTAGTGCATACTTCCCAGGATGTATGTATGTTCAGACTTCTTCAAGCATTGCCGAGTCTTTTAATAACTGGATTTGCCGCGAGAAGAAGTTACCTCCTTGTGCTCTCTCTGACACAATCAGGTTTTTATAAGTTTCTTGTAACACTACAAGTATATATGTACTATATGTATAATATGTTTGTTGTTTTTTAATTTTGTTTGTCGTGTAGGCTACGGGTAATAGAGTTGATGTCTGAACGTCGTGTAGAAAGTCTTTTGATGGATCCGGAACTCTTAACCCCTGTGTATCAAGCCTTGTTTGAACTACACATTCAAATTGGTCGTCCTTGGAAAGTTAGTCAGTCATATGATGACATCTTTGAAGTTCATTCCCCAAGGTTAGTTTTTTAGGTAACATGCTCTTTTGAACTGAGATATCCACTAAACTAGTTTCTTAGGGGTACTGCAGAAAATATATCAAATATGTATTGTGCAGATTATCTTCTTGGGTTTGTGTATGGAAAATATCAAATATGTATTGTGCAGATTGTATTCTTTTTTGTTTGTGTAGGGAAAATATAAATATATACTACGTAAATAATATGCTTGGTTTCTTGTGTGCAGGTCTCATATGGTAGATCTACAGCAAAAGAGTTGTACTTGCCAAAGATGGCGCGTGTATGATTTTCCATGCTCGCATGCTACTGCAGCTATTGCTGCATTTGGGGAAAGTTCTTTGATTATATCGACGAATACTTCAAAGTTAGCTGTTATCGCCAGCTATTTCAATCGCTATTAGACATGTTCCTAATCACGACAGGTAAGTTTTTAAGCAGTACATATTGATTTTTTTTATGGTGGTATCATACATGAGAATGGTTTTAAGCAGTACATATAAACCATAAACTAGAACTAGCATAGTACATATTGATATTTAGTGTAACATACATCAACAAAAACTGCACAAGTATAGTAGATTTTTCTTATTTATGTTTTTCAATATACCACAAGCTTGATGAGTATACCGCAGAAGATATTATTCTGCCAACAATAGTAGTTAGGGCTCCTCCAGGAAGAAGAAAAAAGAACCGCATCAATAGTGCATGAGAGAGGAGCAAAAATCATGTTACATGTTCAAATTGTAAATTGAAAGCTCATCACAACAAGGCTACATGCAATGTTATCCGTCAGTAACAATACACAAATGAGAATTAATTTCATTACAGTTTTTTTTTAGTACATTTGGGATTTAAATTCTTTTAGAAGATACTTGTCGCATTTTTTTAGGTTTCTTTTTTCAGAACTTGTTTATCTGCCAACTGAATTATGTTCTTAATGACATAACGAGAATTTGATGATATAAATCTTATATTTTGCTCCATCTTAAAAGATGTATGAACATGTGTTTGAATGTCATTCACTATATACAGGGGTCGAGGGGGCAGCGCCCCCTCGTTATTAGTGATTTTTATTCCCAATACACTTTTCTTTTATTTAGTAATTTTGTGATTGTTACAAAAACACCAAAAAATATACATAAACAAAGTAATTTTTTAAATTCATATCAATATGTACTTCATAGTACATGTCAATATGTACTTGTTTAGAATATGAATCTATTGGTTCAGAGTTTCAGAACAAAGTACGTATCAATATGTACTTCCTAGCACATATTAATATGTTCTGCCTTTCTATATAACTCTAAAATTAAATAGAAACCTAACAATGCTAATAAAGATCATCACACACACATATATATATATATAAACATAATAAGATCCTGATATAAACATAATAACAAAAAACCAAGTTCAATAAGTAGAAACCAAGTTCAATAAGTAAACACAATAAGAAAGTTACTGAAGTACATACTGCGTAGAAGGAGTATCCACTACATTACCTTTCATAGACAAAACCTTAACTCTCACTGTCTCCACAATGATAAATCCCACCTGGTCAACATAACTAAATTTACTTTAAAATATCCTAAGATTTCTCTCCTGCCAAATGTGGTATAAGAAACAATTAAGGATTAACTTCTTCACTCTAACCACAAAACCCTACCCAACAAAAACTAAAATGCACCAACTTATCTCCTCAGACCAAGATCTGCAAACATATCTGAATTACTCTGCAGGTACACATGTATTTTCATTTGGAGGGGTCCCAACTGATTTCAGGCGGAGTGGCTGTCAACAACCTGCATGCTAACTTGATTATTTTCTTTTGAATCTTCTTCATCAATTGTTCGTCATCTCCCAAACTTTTTCCGTCACGATCAATCTTTGATCTCCTCTTGATAAAATGCATTACATGCAAAAGGCAGTCTGGCCAGATTCCTTGTTATGGACACCCATAGTCTGTCAACCTTACGTTGCTCACCATCCTTCTATGATTCTCATCCAAGAACTGATGGATTGGATTGAACAAGTATTCAGACATTTTTTTGGCATTCTCATAACAATGACCCCTGAACGCCACAAATGAGTTGTAATGGATGAATTTCTCGGTTTGAAACTCAAAACTCGAGCAATGTCCAATGCTTGTTGCCATGGAATATCGGTACAAGGATCTTCTCGATGTCGTAGCTCATTTTCAAGATTGGCATAATAACAACAGTCACTTCTGCTCCCTTTAAAGTCTCAGGTTTGTCGACATGATACTGAAAATTGAAAATGTTTAATAGGTTATTTCACAAAGTATATATCAATATGTACTTTTTCATATCCAATGTTCAAAAGTATAAAAGAAGAAAACAACACATACCCAAGCAGCTGGATCCAGGTGTAACACCTTAAAGTATTTTCTTTCTTCCTCGGGATTTGCTTGGTCCTCTTTAGACGCCACTTGAAGCTTATATTGAACGTAGTTGAGAAGATCTTACTTTAATGCTCTGTTGAAGATCAAATCTTCCATTGTAGCCCCACTGACGCAGATACCACCTCTATTATCTACTGTCCAAGCAACCGAGCTGCATATTTATAACAAAAACACATATTGAAGTAAGTTTTTTTGATATGTACTGCAAAACTTACTTGATTTAAAAGTAAAATGAAGGGTAGAAAGTACTTATATTCTCTTTCCTTTCTCAAAGTATGGAAGTAGAATCGCTATTTGTTCATCTGTCATATTCTCATAGAGTGGTGACTTATGGAGATCCATGAACTTCATACGAGGTTTTTGAGCTTTAAGAGCTTTATTGTCCTTTCCTATCTTTATTGTCTTTTTTTTTGCTCAGTTTTCGACTTATTCTTTTCAAACAACTTACTTCCATTATCAAATAATGGATCTGTCTTCTTTGCTGGATTTGCATGAGTTACTCTACTAACTTCTTCTCTAGTTGGTACTGACTTCTTTGCAACAACCTGTGTTTTTTCTTTCGCTTTGGCAACAGTCATCTTGGCAAGTTTGGTTGCTAGTGGCACGTCGCTTGACGTTTGGGTTGTTGTAACTTCATGTTCCTTCATTTTTGAATCCAGATTTTCAGTACTATATTTGAATCATATTTTTTCAAACAAAGGCAACAAAGGTTAATTACCACAAGTAGAAGATATACCTCCGGGTCATATTCCTGCTCAGGTGTGACTTGATTTGCATTCTTCTCAGGTGTAAGTTGGTTTGGATCAGCTGTAACTTGTCGAACTTCTACACGTCGCAAATTATTTCCAAATAAATTATCAAAATATTTTCGAATGTCAATCCCAAACAGAGTATGGCTTGAAACACTACCATTATCTTGGCTGAGAGATGCATATTCTTCATCATAAACTTCCTTGCTGGAAATAACTAAGTCCAAAAATTCTTCAAATGTGAACTTTTCAATGTCTTCCATCTTAGCCATCTCATTAAACAAAGGTATTTTCATCTCCACGAAGCTGTCGACCAATTCAACGTCTTGTTATCAGGGTTCTGCGACATTCCTTTAATAGTTTGAAGACTCTGGTCTATAGCCTCAATCACCTTTTTCACTGCGTCTTGTTGAAGTCCAGGTAAATCATCCTGCAACCATAGAGTTTTTTTCATGATAGTTAAATACATATTGATATCTACAATTATATGACAATAATAAAACACATTTGTAATCAAGTGTATTTGATATTTACAGTTATAGTGATAAACACATTTGTAATAAAGAGTGAAACTAGCCAACATTACTTACTTGTGTGTTACTTTTCTCCTGCATCTCTTTGACCTCTTTCTCCAAGTCAGATTTAGCCCATGTTTTAATAACATTAACATCAACACCATAGAACTTGTGCACCGAATTT
This sequence comes from Papaver californicum, assembly GCA_023531435.1. Taxonomy (NCBI): domain Eukaryota; kingdom Viridiplantae; phylum Streptophyta; class Magnoliopsida; order Ranunculales; family Papaveraceae; genus Papaver; species Papaver californicum. The sequence goes on along the minus strand of JAJJMC010025396.1, from coordinate 7,805,063 downwards.
GGTGTTGACAATGTAACATTAAATGGTACCCTTTTGAAGGTGGTGTCACTCAAAACATTTTGTTCATCTTCTGTTGGAATCTGAACAGTTGGAACTTCTTCTCCCAAAACTACTTCATCTTCTATTATGTTTTCATAAAGAGGATCTGTTGGAGTATTAGGAGATGGGAATTCTCCTATTGGGTCAATACCCAAATGAGTGGGACTCCCATCAATTGAGTCTCGAAACTCTTTTTCATTTTCAGGCTGCAAGGGAGAAGCTTTCATGTATATGTCATTCAATATTTGCATAAGCTTTGATGCATGAAATGGTCCATCCTCATGTTGCATGGTGTTTGGTTCACCCAATTTTTCAAAGATTGTCTTTGTGAATTCTTCATATCTTGCTTTCAAATTATCTTCCTCCACTGCCTTCCCTGTAGTTTCTTCTTTATCTTCTTCCTTTTCAGCTTCACTCTCCTCTTCTGCAACTCTTCTTGTGATTCTATTCAGAATTTGCTTTTCTTGATTGGTGTATTGAACCTTGAAATTTTCATTGAACTGTACCAAAACAACAAAATATATACTCAAAAATATGTACTATAAAAACAAGTTTTTTCACGAGGTACATATCAATATATATTGTAGGATAACAAACATCATACATTCAATACATATCATTATATATTGTAGGATAACAAACATCATAGATGCATTAAATAAGTACATATCTTTCTTACCTCATATTCAGTTGTATCAATGTCTTTTTCGAGTGCATCACATAACTTTGACAAATTCCATTTGACAACTCTCGAAACAAACTTTTTTTTTTGAATCGTCTTTATTTCCTCCGGTTCCAGCAGATATGTATGCTCTGCATACCAAATCTGTTTTGGAAAAAAAAATTCACCAAAACAAAGTTAAAAGTAAATCATGATTTTTATTGAGTAAACTACTAAAAATATTTTTAGTACGTATTCTTACCAATAAGTAGTTCAGACATCCTGTAGTATTCTCGACTACATTTACATTGTCATTTATTGACTTTTCTAGGTAAGAATGTATCAAATCTGGCCATGACACATTCTTTGCATCCTCGAGATCCTCCACAAGACCAATGTACTTTTCAGTCAAGGCATGTGCATCTTTTGTTGTGAAAAACAACGTGATACACATGAACAGGCATATAAGCCTTACAAGGTCTTCAGCATCTCTCACTTCTTCACTTTTTTCCTCACTCCCTTCTTCAATATCCTCTTCACTTTCTTCTTGTTCATTTTCTTCATCACTCCCAATTTCTTCAGGTTCTTCATCACTTTGCTTTTCTTCATATTTTTCAACTTTTTCATTTGCTTTCTTCTTAGTTGCTGGTTTTTTTCTTAAAAGTTTCAAGACTTCTTCCTGTATCCTCACTCTATTTACCTTTTTAGTCTTTTCTACATCATCAAAGAACCTTTGGAAGAAAAGTATTATTTCGATATCCACCCCTTGATGTCAGCATCATATCTTCATGTTGTCTCTTCCCTGCTCTTGGCATTCCAAAGATAACACTTACTTCTTCAGGAGTGGATGTCAGAGTATGTGAAACTCCATGCCTTTGAAACTCAAATGTAAGCTCATTCGCAACTTTACTTCTCTTATAACACTGTATTATATTGGTCACCGCAGTTTCATTCTTCATCCAGTGACCTACACCAAGATTTGTGTACAAGAACATCAAAAAAAGGTTCCCATATGATTGCTCACCAATGATCCGCAACTGAGTTTCAATCAACTCAAGCTTTTCAGCCTTAATTGCTTTAACAAGTGAGAAAATCCCCATGAAACCACTTCTGTAGGTCTTCCTAGCAGGTGCAGGTGCTTTTGTCTTCTTTGTGGTCTTCTTCACACCACCTATATAATGAACACACTGTCAATAACCCTACAATATATCAATATGTACTATAATATAGAACAAAGTATATATTTTTGATATGTTGATATCTATCTGCTATATCATGAACAAAGTATACATTGATATGTACTGATCCAATTCAAGATTAGAACAAAGTACATATCAATATATACTATCTTGTACGCAAGATCTAGATGCTATAGTATAGAACATTATATATCAATATATATGCTTTATATCTATAGCATGAAGAAAGCATATATTGATATGTACTGATCCAATCCAAGCTCTAGAATAAAGTACATATCAATATATACTTATCCTGTAATCAAGATCTAGATGCTATAACATGAAAATAAGTATACTGATATGTACTGATCCAATTCAAAAATTAAAACTAAAAACCAAGTACATATCAATATATAACCTATGTTGCATGCTAGATCTATGTGCTATAACATGAAAAAACTATATATATATTGATATGTACCGATGTTGTATGCTAGATCTAACTCCTATAACATGAAAAAAAATGTTATATATTGATATGCACCGATGATTAGAATCATTACCTTTTTTACCAGAAACAACAACACCCTTCTTCTTTTTCTGTGATGTTGATGAAGAACGAAAAACAAGAGCTTTCGTAAGAAGAGCTTTCTTCTTCTTCTTGTAGATGGAGAATCAACAATAGTTTGTTTCATTTTTTCCGATGTTGTTGTAGAATCAACAACTTCATTGTTCTTCTTCTTTTTTGATTTTGGTGGAGAATCAACAACAGTTTTTTTCATTTTTTCGATGTTGTTGGAGAATCAACAACTTCATTGTTCTTCTTCTTTTTTGATTTTGGTGGAGAATCAACAACAGTTTGTTTCATTTTTTTCGATGTTGTTGGAGAATCAACAACTTCATTGTTCTTATTCTTTTTTGATTTTGGTGGAGAATCAACAACAATTTGTTTCATTTTTCGATGTTGTTGGGGAATCAACAACTTCATTGTTCTTCTTCTTTTTTTGATTTTGGTGGAGAATCAACAACAGTTTGTTTCATTTTTTTTTCGATGTTGTTGGAGAATCAACAACTTCATTGTTATTATTCTTTTTTGATTTTGGTGGTAGAGAATCTACATGAGAAGCTTTCTTCTTCTTCTTCGATAGTGGAGATTGAGGAGTATCGTGTTCTTCAATTACTGTTTCTTTTATTCTTCTATTGATTTTTCTCTTGGTACCCATTTTAAGTGGACTATATGGCAGTAGTTGCTAACAATAGCTTAGGGTTTCAGTTGTAGACTGCTCAAAGAAATCTATATTTCAAAGTCTGTTATTACAGATTTTGATTTTTGTTGTTTGTTCTGTGTTTTTGGATTTGGTTTCAGGTGGTTTCCAAAAATTTTGCCCTAGATTTTCAGGTTTTACCGAAGTAAATAAGAGGTGGGTGGAGTAGCTGAAACTGAAAATTTCGTAAAAGAAAGTGAGAAGTACAGGAGGTGGAATACATGGATGGTTCCACGTGATGGGAATAACAGTAATTTTTAGTTTTCTAAACGATTTTGGACTTACGAATAAATGGGTTCTCCCGGGTGGACTATAGGTTAACTAGGTCCGGGTATTCTGGACCAACCAGCAAACCTCCCAAAAGACAAATGCGATACTTCTTTTGTGGGGCTTCAGTTTCCTCAAGGTAATTCTCAGAATTGTATGATGTTGGAGGCTCCTTTTCAACCGGAAGGGCTTTTGAATGTTATCAAGGGCTTCGATAAAAGCAAGGCTCTGGGTCCTAATGGGTATATTACAGAATTCTATGTCGTGGCATGGGATATTATGAAAACTGACTTACTTTCTGTTTTGCAGGAATTTAACTCTAATGATTCTTTGATTGGAGATTTTACTGTTCTTCTATCTTTCTTATTCCTAAGAAAAAGAAGAATCAAGAAATCCGAAAAATGTTAGGCCTATCTGATAGGTGCATTATTTGCATTAATTGGATACTCTAATTCATTGCTTTCTTGTTAGTTTTTTATTTTATTATGCTTTGATTATTTTTTTGAGCTCTTTAGGTATTTCAAAGACTAATCAACCAAATAAGAAAAGAGGAGTTCATTCCGGCACAATGGAGAAGTTAGAGATGAAAAATACTTTTGGAGCCAAAATCCAGAAGCATTTACGGCAAGGAACACAACCTATCTATAGAACAATTCAAAGAAAAGACCCAAAATCCAGAAGTGTTTATGGCTAAGAAAGACCCTCGACCTAGCCGTAGAGCTGGGAAGCTGAAAAGTATGTCAGAGTTACGGTTTGGAATTCAACTCGACCTAGTCGTAGAAGAATCCAAGTTGTAAGATTTGTGTTAGGGTCATATTTTTGGCTAGGAAACCATTCCAACCTATCCGTAGACAAGATAGAGAGGTGAAGTAAGAGTTTCAGATTCACATATGGTTAGGAATTAACTCCTAACCTAGATGTAAAACATGATGAAAATATATGAAGACTTGGAAAATACCATCTTCTAAAAGACGAAGAGGCGAAGTCAAGGCAAAAAGAATGAGCCAATCGGACGTCGGATGAAGGAGTTATGGCCAAAACAGTGAAGGAAGAAAGTGAGTTCCAGACTCAGTTACGGCCAGGAAACTCAAAAACCTAGCCGTAAATGACCCTGGAATTGGCCAAAATATCAATTTGACCTACGGTTGGTTCGTGGGAGGAAACCTAGCCGTAGGTAAAGTCTTTGTTGCGAAATATGACTTCTAAAAAGTGGAAAACCCGGTCCCAGAAGGAGTCTAAGACCTAGATATCATGAGTACTATATAAGGAGACTCCCAAGACATTAAGAAATAATCTTTGACGCTATTTTTTACATACGAAGAAGGAGAACAAAGTGCTAGGGCTTGGAGAAGCGATTGATCATCACGATTTCTAGGGTTTGCTTCACTTGCTTTCTTTTATATTTTCCATGGATTTTGAGAAATCCATGATAGCTAAACCTTTCATATTGGTTAAGGATGTAGTCGGATACCATAAACATGTTACTAGATTAATATACAAGTCTTGTCATCTTAATTAACTCATTATCGTTATTATTCTAATAGTTATTGTCGCCACATATGATTGTAAGAATGTTTGTTTAGGAGCGCTTCTAAATAACCATGAATGCATATCTATTGCTAGACTAGGATTTTGAGATACAAAATTATTGATGAACCTTGCCATAAGTAGCATATTGTGATTACCAATTGTATTCAAAACCTTTGTGTGATTGCATGTGAAAGTTTGACATATGTTAAATAGATTACTCATAGTATATCTATTGCATTGATTAGCCTAATTCATAGAACTTAAAGCTCTTGAGGGATTAAACTTGATATCACGTTGCATTAGGTTGTTCTTTGAGTAGTATTTACATATTCATCGTTATGGTATGTGATGGCATAAGGAATTTACCGGAGTTGCTCTCGATGGGATGATCTAGGGATCTTGATAATGAATGATTAAGTGACAAATCTAATTATTAGTAAAAGTGCATATATTATGATTGAAGATGAACCCTTAACAAGTACTCTTAACCTATTGATTCTCTTTAATCATCCTTTGCTAGCATAATTAATATAATTACTTTAGTCTAAAAACACAAAATCCTTCATTCTTACCTAAGTTTTTAAATACGAATAACAACTCGTACCTCTCTGAGAAACGAACTTGTTTTTATCATTGTGCTCTAATCCATATTTTGTGAAGTGAAAGAACTTGAAATATTTTGCTTGGATGACAACCGACCAAATTTTGGTGCCGCTTCCGGGAAGGAATAACAGATTGTTATTTTGTTTTTGATTTCTTATTTTTAGTTTTTAATTTAGTTTTGAGAATTGTTTTTTAGGTACTTATATTCTGGCTCCTAAACCGAAACCGAAGCCTATAAGGTTTCCACAGATTGGAATCAAGATTTAGAGAGGGGCTATACTAAAAGATAAACCAGAAGACATACAAGAGGAAGCAATGGGTGACGTAAACCGTACACTTAAGGACTTAGCTTCTCGCAATTCGAGATACACAACAATGATATATTCAAACAATATCGATATATATGCTACCAAAGTTTCATGGAATGACGAATGAAGATCCAAACAAACATCTGATGGATTTCCACAACATATTCATGGCCATGCTACCAAAGGATACAAATGCAAATAGGGTTATATTACGATATTTTCCATTTTCGTTGATGGATACTACAAAGGAATGGTTGTATTATTTACCATCTGGTAGTGTCACAACTTGGAATGGTTTGAAGAAACTCTTCTTGGAGAGATACTTTCCTGCATCAAAGGCAACTCAGATTCGAAAAGAGATTTGTGGCATTAAACAGATGACATGAGAGATATTGTATGATTGATGGGAACATTACAAGAGATTGGTGGCTAGCTGTCCGCAATATCAATTCAGTGATTTATTGATCATCCAGTACTTCTACAAGGGTCTTCAAGCAAGTGATAGAAATCTTCTAGACGCTACAAGTGGTGGTGCATTAGTGAACAAAACAGTAGCTAAGGATAGAGAGTTAATTGAGAACATGATAACAAATTCTCAACAATTCTCAAGTCGTGGGTCAGAATCACTCGTCAGGGGAGTCAATGAAGTGAGCGAAGTTACTGTGCTTCGTCATCAAATGCAACAAATTGTAGCCGTGGTAGTACCGCCATCCCCTTAAAGTTATGAAGAGGTAAAACGATCAAGTCAATGCTATTTTCATAAATCAGCGGAGGAAACAATACGATCCTTATTCTAACACATACAATCCAGGATGGAGAGGACATCCCAACTTCAGCTACGCTAACAAGCAAGTTGCAGTTTCAGGACCGATTTTCAATCATCCTAGTGGTTTTTAACAATAAGTACAACAACCACAATTAGTTCAAAACTCAGAATCATCATAGATGCTTGCAATGATGAATAGTGTGACTTCAATGATGCAGGAAAATTAGCAGACAACTGATAATGCAATCAAAGAACTACAAATGCAAGTAGGCACTATGGCAACTGAGATTAATCATATGAAGGCTCAGAATAGTGGAAAACTCACTTCTCAACCTCTTAATCCAAGGAGTGGTACACGAACTGTGCAACCAGAAGATGCTGAAAAGAACAAAGACCCTAAGGGGCCCGTTTTGGAGAAAGAGATTACTGACTCCTATTACTATTAGTAATACAAAGTTTAATAAGGTTATGCTTGATTTAAAAGCATCAGTAAATGTTATGCCTACATTTATATATGAATCTCTTAATTTGGGTCTTTTGAAAGGAACATGAATTACTTTATAGTTAGCTGACCATTCTAATGTATACCCTAGAGGTATTATTAAAGATGTGCTTGTACAGGTGAATCAACTAATTTTCCCAGCAGATTTCTGTTTGTTGGAGATGACAGATGGATCAACTAATGCGTCTCTACCTTTGCTGTTAGGACGACCCTTTATGAGCACGGCTAGAACCAAGATTGATGTGCATAGCGGGTCATTGACTATGGAATTCGACGGAGAACTAATACGTTTCAACATTTACGAAACGATGATATATCTTAGTCATGTCCGCTCTTGCTTCTATATTGATGTTATTGATACCTTAGCTCAACAGATGTTCAACATGAATGGGGAGGATGTGCTTGAAACCGTGTTAACTACACCAATTGATGGTAGATTCGAGTGTGGAGATGAACTAATGATATTTCTTTTCTCTTTACCATGCTCTAATGAAAAAACGTTTCTATCTATCTTGTAGGCTCATAAACTAGAACTTAAGCCTCTTCCTAATCACCTAAAATACATGTATTTGGGTGATAATGAGGAGTTATCAGTAATAGTTTCGAATGAGCTAACTGAATTGCAGGAGTAGAAAATTCTTCGGGTGTTGAATGAGTACATAACGACTATAGGATGGACAATTGCTGACATCAAGGGAATAATACCAGCTACATACATGCATAAATTACTACTTGAGGAGGGGACAAAACCTATAAGGGAGGCTCAACGTCGTTTGAATTCTCCGATGATTGAAGTAGTAAAGAAAGAGATACTCAAGCTTTTAGACGTGGGAGTTATTTACCCCATTTCTGATAGCAAGTGGGTGAGTCCGGTACAAGTTGTACCAAAGAAATCAGGAGTTACAGTGGTGCATATTGATGAAAATGAACTTGTACCAACTCGTGTGTAAACCAGTTAGAGGGTTTGTATATACTACAGAAAACTTAACACAACCACTAGAAATGATCACTTTCCTTTACCTTTTATGAATCAAATGTTGGAAAGATTTTCTGGACACTCTTATTACTGTTTTTTAGATGGTTATTCAGGTTACAATCAGATTGCTGGAGGATCAAGAGAATACTACTTTTACTTGTTCTTTCGGAATATTCACATACAAAAGGATTTCTTTTGGTTTGTGTAACGCACCCACTACCTTCCAAAGGTGTATGGTAAGTATCTTTTCAGCTTATGTTGAAAACATTATCGAGGTTTTTATGGATAATTTCAGTGTGTATGGTGATTCATTTGACTTGTGCTTGGATAACCTCACATTAATTCTCAAATGATGTATTGAGATTAATCTTGTGCTAAATTGGGAGAAGTGTCATTTTATGGTAACTCATGACATTGTTTTAGGCTATATTATATCTTCTAAAGGCTTGGAAGTTGATAAATCTAAGATAGAACTTATTCGTGATCTTACCCATCCCACTACGGTGAGGGAGATTCGTGCTTTTCTTGGTCATGCAAGATTTTATCGCAGGTTTATCAAGGATTTTTCCAAGGTCGCGTCACCATTATGCCTATTATTACAAAAATATTTGGTTTTTAACTTTGATGAGAAGTGTTTGGCGACGTTCAATCGTTTGAAAGAACTTTTGATAACATTTCCTATCATTAGACCACCGGATTGGAGCAAACCTTTTGAGATAATATGTGATGCCAATGACTATGCGGTCGGTGCAGTATTAAGTCATTATACTGGGAAGCTACCACATGCCATTTATTATGCTTTCAGAACATGTAATGATGCTCAACAGAATTACACGACCACAGAAAAGTAGTTGCTAGCAATCGTATTTGTATTGGAGAAATTTCATTCTTATTTTCTTGGTATGAAAGTTTTGTTTTCTGATCATGCAGCAGTCAGTGACTTACTTGCAAAGAAGGAGGCGAAGCCAAGGATCATTCTGCGGATGCTACTCTTACAAGAGTTTGATTTCAAAATTAAAGACAAGAAAGGCATTGAGAACACTGTTGCGGATCACCTGAGTCGTCTTACTGTAGACGAAGAAGCTATCCCGTTGCGTGACAGCTTCCCAGACGAGCAATTATTCTCTATTGCAGTTTCAGAACCATGATACGTTGATATTGTGAATTATTTAGTGTCTAAACAAATTCCAAGTAATTTGTCTCATGCTGAGAGGAACAAACTTAAAAAGATAGCAAATCAATACATTTGGGATGATCCATATTTGTGGAAACATTGTTCAGACCAATTTATACGAAGGTGTATTCCCGAATCTAAATTCAATTCTATCTTGTCTTTTTTTCCATTCATATGCTTGTGGAGGACATTTTGGGTCTAAACAAACCACACTCAAGGTACTTGAGAGTGGCTTCTTTTGGCCAACTTTATTCAAAGATGCATACATACTTTGTATTACTTGTGATCGATGCCAAATAACGGGCAATCTAAGTGCTCAAAATCAAATGCCACAAATGGTTATCCACTTTGTTGAGGTGTTCAACGTTTGGGGTATAGATTTTATGGAGAGTTTTGTTAATTTTTTCGGTAAAATATACATCCTACTCGTTGTTGATTATGTATCGAAACGGGTGGAGGCTAAAGCCACCCCGTATAAAGATTCTAAAATTGTTGCATATTTTGTTAAAGATCGTATTTTTGCAAGGATTGGAACTCCAAGAGAAATAATCAGTGATGGGGGGAAAACTTTAGAAACAAGTTCTTTCATGGCTTGTTGAAAAAGTAAAATGCATCTCACTAGATAGGTACACCATACCATCCATAGACTAACCACTACAAGAAAAACTGGCTTAAGCGTCTAAAAACTTAGCAAGAGCGCGGAAAACTAGTCGCTTAAAATCTTTCAGCGTCTAAAATTGCAACTGCCACAAATATTGGTGGCAATAAATATATGTCCACTAATATTTAGCAACGAAAATATATACTTAATCGCTATATCCTTTGTTCAAGTAATTTATAGCAACTAAAATAGTGATAATGTAGGTATTTACTTTGAGGCACCGTCTTGTAGCAACAAGAGAAAGAAGTGGTTGGTCAAACCTCTCTCAGCAACTACGTTTGAGCCACAACCAAATATGTTTAAATGCTAGATCCATTATTCAAGTAATTTATAGTATCTAAAAGTTGATCATGCAGCTATTCAGTTTGAGGCACCGACTTGTAGCAACCACAAAATAAATTGGTTTCTCAAACCTCTCTCAGCAAGTAAGTTTGAGCCACAACCAGATATGTCTAATTGCTAGATCCTTTGTTCAAGTAATTTAAAGCAACTAAGAAAGTGGTATGTAGCTATGTACTTTGAGGCACCGAGCAGTAGCAACAACGAAATAAATTGGTTGCTCAAAACTCTCTCAGCAACTAAATTTGAGCCACAACCAAATATATATAATTGCTAGATCCGTTTTTCAAGTAATTTATAGCATCTAAAAGTTGATCATGTAGCTAGTCATTTTGAGGCACCGACTTGTAGCAACAACTAAAATTGGTTACCCAAACTTCTCCCAGCAACTAAATTTGAGCCACGACCAAATATGTTTGATTGTTATATCCTTTTTCCAAGTAGTATGTAACATCTAAAATAGTGGTCATGTAGCTCCTTACTTTGAGCCACATAGTCGTAGCAACAGAAAATTAATTGCCTGCTCAAACAGGGGTCAGCAACCAAGTTTAAGCCACCGCCACCATTTTAAAAAAGAAATCAATTTTTGAAGTAGAAATTTAAGATCTTAATATTAATCCAATAGTGTTAGAAGAGTTGTTTTCATCCTTTGTTGCTTTTGTGAGTTGAACACCAAAGCTTGCATATTATTGTTGCTTTTGGTTTCTGGATGAATAAAGAGGAAAAAAACAAAAGAAAATAATATGGACTTGACGTGAATCGAACACACAACCTTCTAATCTAGAGTCAAACACGCTCCCATTGCGGCACAAATCCTATAGTTGACAACTTACCTGACATTTTCGAATTACTAAGAATGAATTGTTGAACCTTGTAACTACAACAATTACAAATTTAACATTTACAATCATCCATGAGAAGAGAAGTTATAAGGATCCATTTACATGGTTAGAATGACATTATATTGAAATTTTAGTACCATTTTTCGTATAAAATCCAAACGCAAATGAATTTTAAGTTAACAATTCGTAGGCAAAAGAATATGTGTGGAATCATCTTCACACAAATCTATACAAGCAACGGCAATTTTAGACCAACGTTAACAGAAATGTTGTTTGCCAAATATGATTTTGAACTGCTCTAATTAGAATGTTGTACAGGGTTGAGCATACTCAATCATTATTATGGTTTCCTGCAAAAAATGCAGGTTGTGAAGGAGATGCTGGAGTGATTGAGTAGCTAATGAGCATCAAAACAACAGAAGACATGGTGGGTCTATCTTCGATATTATCTTGCACACATAACAATCCAATATGTATACATCAGCTCCAAGGGTGTACCTTCTCTTCAATTTTTCCATGCCTGCATTTAGGAAATGTGAAGAGGTTAGTTGCATATTGACAGGGGTATTTCATCAATGAAAGGTTCCTACTTACCATGCTAGGTATGGTGAACCACTATCCATAACATGTATTTGCAACTTTAGGGAGTTCTTTTAGTAGTTGCTGGTTTCCCACTGCCGCCATTTCCAATCTATGGCTACAAAACACCTAGATCAACTACAGAAACATCAATGACCCCAAATATCACAGATCTTTAGAGCATTATACATTGTTAGCCTACACTTAGTTTATAATTGACGTCAGATGCATTGAAAGCAGATTTTGACGAAGTAATGTGCAGCTTAATGGGACTGTTGACCAAATCATAACAAAGTCTGAGGCTCGCCTATGTGTCTGAATACTGGTCTAGAACCACTGAACGTATTTAGGAAAAATAAGCTATGAAGTAAAAATCAAGATGATAACTTGAATCCTAAAGTTAAGGAACTAACACAAACAGAACCCGAAGGGTATAATATACCTTGTAGGCTTGAAATGGTGTAAGTACATAAAGCTTGCATCTCCAGCTCTTCTTCTTTTGGATACGTAGTAGAAGAAGTTGTGACTTCTGCCGTTGGATGGAAAGGGTGCCATAAGAAAGCTACAATGCAAATCAACTTATTAAAAGATATAGCTACACTGGCTATTAGCATGAATCAAGTCTAAGTACAAATGGGGCTCTAGGTAATGATGAAGAGTGTCTTTTAGGCAGAGAACTTATCATTTATCATTGAGCTTTTTTCTGCTTCTGTAGACAATTCTCACTGCTTCTTCCGATAATTTTTGTACAACAGCACCTATGTGGTATTAGTAAACATAACAAGAGCGTACATAACAAACCAAAACCTGGGGAACTGTAACGAGTTTATTTTTTCACTCTACATGGAAGAAAAAGGAAAGGAGATGAGATACCTCCATTTCTGCAGTATATATTGCAAGGTGCCAGTTATGAACTATCAGCAGTGAAAACATTGTCGAGGTTAGAGAATCAACTTCCACAGAAGCTTGAAAGTATAAATTTAACATACCCATGACTACTCCCTGAAAATATTGACTTAGCATCAGAACTCCATGCAACACTAAGAACATGCCCTGCAATGAAGAAAATAAAATTAGAAAATCTCAATGGACAGTATAAATTTGAATGCATCCATCGTTGTACTGATTTTGACAGACATGTGTTTTATATCATGATTATAATACCTGACGACTAAGTGTAGACCCGAGCGTTCTAAATTTGGATCAGCAATGAACACAAAAGAAAAGATAAACTCCAATTGTCCGTGCCCAAATATGATAGATTTATATTTATATATCATTACCTTCCCATCAACAACTGCTTTCCTAATTACAACTACACAAACACAACTTTAAAAAAGATCAACAGAACATGACGGATTGACAACCAAAATCCACCAAATAAAATCCACGCCACATTCCTCGCCCAAAATTTGGAAAACCATTCCTACTCCTTCGTTTCCATAAAGGCAGCCTTCTCTTCATACTTGACTCCAACAACAAACCTGATGCTAACCTGCACAATATCACCATGCAGATACGCAAATGAGTTCATGAATACCATCGCCATCAGAATTGACTAAATCAGTTTACATACACCTCAACCCAAGCAATACTTGTTTCAGATCATAAGCAGCATATTCATTGAACTCTAGTGGGCTGTGTTTGTGCTAAAAATGAGAAAAATATGGAAAATTGTAGGAAATGCAAAATTTTGGTACCTTAGGGTTTACGAAGGTTGCATTCTGATGTATTAATCATAGTCCATCTCGTCGTTAGACTCTTCAAATTCCATCAAATCATCGTCATCACTAGTAGTATACACACTATCAATATCAGCCTCCTCTAGATCGACAACAGACGCACGACCTTGTTCTGGCGCAACATAATTGATGCTTTCATCAGGAACATCAGTCCTACCCCAACGAAATTATCATCATCATCCTGCTGCGGTTCACGTTGGACATCTTCCATTGAATAAGTCGAGTACAAATCCTGGGCTGCTTCACTCGGACTCATATCTGTATTAATATCACGCACCGGCATATCATAATAGTTCCGCGGTTTTTGTTTTATCACGGTTTGCCATTGGGACCCTTTTTCTAACTGTCTGTGTGTAATGTGTGTAATGCATGAGTTATTTTACTAACTGTCTGTGTGTAATGCTTGAGTTAATTTACTAACTGTCTGTGTCAATTTACTAACTGTCTATGTGTAATGCTTGAGTTATTTTTCAACTTCATGGGTTCATTTCTTTTATGATGAATTGATGCTGTTTGCTTAGCGAATAACCGAATAGTCTACATGTGAATAGAAATACATGGATATGAGCTTGGTCTGTTGTTTTAAGGGGGAAGTGCATTTAATAACAATGCTTCATTTAAGTATTATGTGTGTAATATATTTATTTTTTAATATGCCTTGTCATCTCCATGTCGTTAAGTGCACTAATAAATGTGCTGGTGGTAGGTGTAAACTAATCGGTTGCCTGTTTTTTTTTAATGTTTATGCAGTCTGAAATGAACCGGCTGAGTGAACAAGTTCGTCTAGGAAAAGTGAACTATACTCCCGAAGAAATATATTCAAAGGTTGTTGATCCCCGTCGCTATGGGGCCAAGCGTCCTCGTAAGTCAAAACTCGCTTCCGGCAGCTTCACCTTATACGAAAGAAATGAAGCCCAACTTGCTGCTCTCAAAAAACAGCTGGACTTGGAAAAGAAGAAAAGGATTAAGTTGGAACGGAGAGAGCGTGATCTAAGAGAGTATATGAACGAGGCTTTGAAGAAGATGGGATTTCAACCTATGCCAGATTTTTTGGAAGATGATTCACTAGATGAGCATGAAGAGGAGGCAGATGGAGGTGCTGAAGAAAATCAAGACAATGATTTGTATGCGGAGGATGTTGATGACAATCAAAAGAAGGAGGATGCTGACAATGAAGAGGAGGAGGATGCTGATGACAATCAAGACAAGGATTTGTATGTGGAGGATGACTCGGACTAACGTAGCTTGAAGTCCCCTTTAATTATTTTGGTGAACAATGGATGTGCGCAGTTTTTTTGAAGCAACAACCAGGTATAATGCTGACTTTTTTTACTTGCACAAGGTCATTTACATTGTATGTGCAGTCAACAAACAGGTATACTGCTGACTATTTTTTGGTGTACATGTGGTGTACTCAGCAAATCTTATACTGCTGACTTTTTTTGGTGTACAAAGTATGTGCAGTAAAAGTTTTTTTTTTCTTTTGGGAAGTGAAACTACACATTGTGATGATACAAGAACCATCAACTTTGTATGTTTTTTGGTTCTTGTTGGGTATGTACGTATGAAACAATATATGGGGTTATGCTTTTTGGTGGGATACTCAAATGAAATATATATGTCTAATTATCTGATCTTCTTAATTAGATGTTTTTATTTTAATTATATCAATCTTAGTTATAACTTTTTTTAATTGTAATTAGATTTTTGGATTATTTTAATAAAATGAGCAAATAATTTGATTAGCTTAAATACTCCAGCAACCAAACTTTAAGCCAATTAAAATCTGAATTCTAAAATAATTTGGAAGCTCAACAATTTAAACAATCAACTTGAGTTGAAACTTTGATACCTTCAAAGTTTAAGCAACCAACTTCAGGACAATCAAAAGTAGAAATCGCTTGTAGCAACCAAAATCACTTGATCGCTAAAAATTTCAACCAAGTAAAATCAGGTTTATTTGTTCCATGTATCTTCCAACTAGGTAGTTTAATAGCTCCTAAGTCACAAGCTGCTTCTAGAGAGAAAATTTTTTTGTCTCTCAGAAGCTTAAGCAACCAACTTCAGGCCAATCAAAATCATAAATCACTTTTACCCAGCAAAATTCTTGATAGCTTAAAACTTTAACCAAGCAATTCAATAAATAGTTGCTCCATGTATCTATCAACTAAGTAGTTTAATTGCTTTAGAATGATTGGTATATCAGAAGCGATTGATATGATACTCGCTATATTGGTTGGTCTAGATGTTAAGCAATCAAAATTTTACTTGCTCCATGTTAGTTGGTCTGATGTTAAGCAATGAGTAAAGCAATCGCTTTAGGTAAGTTGGTTTATTACTAGAGCGATTGCATGGTCGCTCAAGGCTTTGAGATACATGGCTTTGGGCAACCAACTGAGCGAGTGCCACTTTTAGTAGCTTTAACGGTTATAGCGACTTAAAAGGGGCTTTAAGCGACTTAAAACGACATGTCGCTTAAACCCATTTTTCTTGTAGTGAACGGGAAAGCAAAAGTATCTAATTGAGAAGTGAAGTCCATTCTAGAGAAAAAAATTAATCATACAAGAGTTTACGGCTTGATGATACATTGTGGGCATATAGGAATGCATACAAAACACCTATTGGGATGTCTCCTTTTAGGATTGTGTACAGGAAACCATGTCATCTTCCTGTTGAAATCGAGCATAAGGATTTTTGGGTTATTCAACAGTGCAATATGGAGATGGATGGGGCAGAAAAGCAAAGAAAACTCCAACACAATGAACTAAAAAAGATTCATAATGAAGCATATGAAAGTTCGCGTATTTACAAGGAGAAGACAAAGACTTTTCATGATAAGATGATTTCTAGAAAACACTTTCATGTTGGACAGAAAGTTCTGTTATTCAATTCACGTATTACTTTATTTCCTGGTAAATTACGCTCTTATTGGATAGGTCCTTTTATTGTGCTTCATATTTTTCCTCATGGTGCAACAAATATTTGAAGTTTAGCTACAGGGAAAGAGCTAAAGGTGAATGGTCTTCGACTAAAGCCGTATTATGAGCCGTTCACATCTGAAGTTGTGGAAGATATCAACTTTGTAGATGTACTCCCTCTGGAGGAGTAGCAAGGTGAATGCCAAGTCGGGATGACAATATTCAACCAAGCGTTGAATGGGAGGCAACCCATTGGTTTTGTATTTCTATCTTTACCTTATTAATTTTATTTCTCTTATCTTTTCATATCATATTATAGGATTTTCCACCTTGAATATTATATTGGTCGAATAAATTTACATTGAGAACAATGTAAAGTTCAAGTGTAGGGGAGTGGTTAAGCATTTAGATTTTTAGTATTCGATTTTGTAGGAATTTTTGAACATATTTGCATGAAAGCTTCCAACTTTTAGAGATTTTAGATTCACTTAGTATACTTCTAACTAAGTATACATATGGAGTTCTCACCGAAATAATTAAACTTAGAAGTAATAGAGAATGATATTCGGGTTGCTTAGTTGTTGAGAGGCTAGAGCTGACAAAAAGGGACTTAAACCGCTGGTAGAGAGTACAGTATTAAAGCAGCTTATCATTCAATACCCATAAGTGAGGCACCAAAATTTTGATTCTTTTTACCGGTCTAAATTGTCCGTTTAGAGTGTTTCATCTGTGCAAATTTCGGGTAGAATAATGAGCTATCCAGCTTCGCACAAATTTCAGCACTACTTTTTAATATCTTGAGAAGGTCAGTAAGTGTTCCCATCCTCACATAATAGTTGATTTCATTTCTTAGAGATCATCAAAAAAAGGGTTATTTTTCTTCCCACGTCTCTATGGGACATCTTCATATAATTCAGAAGATTCCTTTTCCTTCCCACCATTCAACGTGTTCAGGATTTCTATCTTTATTCCTTCCTGCACACAAGAGAACCATAAAGTGCGTCTTCTGGGTGCAAATTCATAAAACCCTATTGGTGAAACAGAAGTCATTCGATCACTTTCGAACCTGGATTCTTTTATATGGTGGTTTTCTCCTAACTCAAGAGTTAAGCATGACAATAAAGTTCTTTATACTTCTATCTTCTTATTGTTAGTGTGCAGAAACTTTATGTCTTCGTTGCTCTTTGGATGTATGTGCTTTGGAATTTTTGAAAGTTGGACTTTAGGTTTTATGGGTATACCTCTTGTAAATCCTCACGAGAATATAAATCGTCCACTAGGGACACCTAGGAGTTTAAAGTCTTGTTATATATGCTAAGTGTAACCCTATCCTCGACGAAATAGAGTTTTTGTAGTTAGGTTAGTTTAGATTTATAGTTTGCTCGAGGACTAGCAAAAGGAAAGTGTGGGGAATTTGATAGGTGAATTATTTGCATTAGTTTGGTACTCTAATTCATTGCCTTCTTGTTAGTTTTCATTTCATTATGTTTTGATTTTGTTTGTTTTTGAGTTCTTTAGGTATTTTAAAGACTAATCAACCAAATGAGAAGAAATGAGTTCATTCCGGAACAATGGAAAAGTTAGAGCAGAAAAATACTTATGGAGCCAAAATCCAGAAGCATTTACGCAAGGAACATAACTTAGCCGCAGAACAAGTCAAAGAAAAGGACATAACTCCCGAAGTATTTAAGGGCTGAGAACTCAATTCTACCTAGCCGTAGAACTGGGAAGCTGAAATGTATATCAGAGTTACGGTTGGGAATTCAACTCAACCTAGCTGTAGAAGAAGCCAAGTTACAAGATTCGTGTCAGGGTCAGATTTACGGATAAGAAACCATTCCAACCTAGCCTTAGACAAGATGGAGAGGTGAAGTAAGAGTTTTAGATTCACATACGATTAAGAATTCACTCCTAACCTAGCTGTAAAACATGATGAAAATATATGAAGGCTTGGAAGATACCATCTTGTAGAGGACGAAGATTCGAAGCCAACGCAAAATGAATGAGATCAATCGGACGTCGGATGAAGGAGTCTAATCCCTAGATATCATGAGTACTATATAAGGAGACTCCCAAGACATTAAGAAATAATCTTTGACTCAACTTTTTATACACGGAGAAGGAGAACAAAGGGCTAGGTCTTGGAGTTGCGATTGATCATCACGATTGCTAGGGTTTGTTTTACTTGCTTTCTTTTATATTTTCCATGGGTTTTGAGAAATCCATGATAGCTAAACCTTTCATATTGGTTAAGGATGTAGTCGGATACCATAAACATGTTACTAGATTAATATACAAGTCTTGTCATCTTAATTAACTCATTATCGTTATTATTCTAATAGTTATTGTCGCCACATATGATTGTAAGAATGTTTGTTTAGGAGCGCTTCTAAATAACCATGAATGCATATCTATTGCTAGACTAGGATTTTGAGATACAAAATTATTGATGAACCTTGCCATAAGTAGCATATTGTGATTACCAATTGTATTCAAAACCTTTGTGTGATTGCATGTGGAAGTCTGACCTATGTTAAATAGATTACTCATAGTATATCTATTGCATTTATTAGCCTAATTCATAGAACTTAAAGCTCTTGAGGGATTAAACTTGATAGCACGTTGCATTAGGTTGTTCTTTGAGTAGTATTTATATATTCATCGTAATGGTATTTGATGACATAAGGAATTTACCGGAGTACGCTCTCGATGGGATGCTCTAGGGCTCTTGATAATGAATGATTAAGTGATAACTCTAGTTATTAGTGAAAGTACATGTATTATGATTGAATATGAACCCTTAACCAATACTGTCAACCTATTGATTCTCTTTACTCATCCTTTGCTAGCATAATTAATATAATTATTTGTCTAAAAACACAAAAATCTTTCCTTGTTACCTAAGTTTTTAAATACGAATAACAACCCATACCTCTCTGAGAAACGGACTTGTTCTTATCATTGTGTTTTAATCCATATTATGTAAAGTGAAAGAACTTGAAATATTTTGCTTGGCTGATAACCGACCACCATCTGTTTAGTAACCAACGTTTTTAAGATTTTGTTGAAATTGCTTGCTCAGCGTTTGAAGAAGAAAATGCCACAACTTGTTTTTGATTTTCAGGGAGCTTTTAAGAAGGAAAGGGATATTTTAAATGGTATGCTTATAACGGATGAATGCATGGATTCTAGGTAGAAGTCTAAGCAACAAGTTTTTAAGATTGATATAGAGAAGACTATTGATAATATGAGGTGGTCGTCGATTCCGGAAACACATGGTTTTGAACGAAAATAGGTTAGATGGATGAAATGGTGTGTGAATTTGGCTCAATTAGCAGTTATGGTTCATGGAAACTCGACTGGAAGATTTAGTCTTTCTAAAGGTTCAAGGCAAGACAATTTTTTATCACTATTCATGTTTATTCTGGTGGCGGAGATTTTAATAAATCTTATTTCTAATGTATGCTCAAGAGATAGATTGAGTGGTTTCAGGTAAAAGAGAAGGGGAATATTACAGTTGGCTACTGACACGATAATTTTTCTAGATGCTAACAATACTCGACAAGTTAGCTCTCTAATTTTTATTTTTATTTTTTTAGATCTCCCACGGGTTTGAGGTTTATATAATAAAATAGTATCTATGATAATTGTTAGAGAGGGCTGAAATATTCTGGCTTTATCAAATAAGTTTGGGAGTAAGGTAGATGTTTTTCTTATGAAATATTTTGGAATTGAGAAATACCTAGAAAGGCGTCGCTATGGGATGAAATGGTGGAACATATGGAAAATAAGCTTACTCCATGGAAAATAAAATTTCTCTCTAAGGTAAGTAAAATCATGTTGTTTTAAATCTGTGTAGTCAAAATCACTCTTCAAGACCGATTTCCAAAAGAGTACTCGCTACTCGCTAGTTTGCTGAGGAAATATTTAATTCTCTAGCGATTCTGAGTTTTGCCAAGTTCTGAGACCAATTTCTCGAGTTTTAGCGAGGTCCAAGTACGATTTTCCTGAGTTTTGATTGATACAAATGATTTTTCCTAGTTTTGATGTTAGTAGCAATTTGTATG
The DNA here is from genome assembly GCA_023531435.1 of Papaver californicum. Lineage (NCBI taxonomy): Eukaryota > Viridiplantae > Streptophyta > Magnoliopsida > Ranunculales > Papaveraceae > Papaver > Papaver californicum. Next base: position 7,784,643 of record JAJJMC010025396.1, on the reverse strand, counting down.
ATCAACGAGAGTTTAAGTCTCCAATATGTATATCCTAAGATTATATGAGTTTTGGGGACTTCTTTCATTTCCTATTTTGCTTGCGGGATGTCCTCGCATTAATGTGAGTTCGTTGCCCACGTAAAGGCGATCCTTCTTGATGACGAATTCCAAATAAAAATCAATCGTTCGATGTCTGCTCGTTCTTCTCTCTTTAATTCCTGTCCAAACGATGTTCGGCGATCTTTACTCAAGTAGTTGTGGCCCATGATCCAAAGGACCCACAACCATTCAATCATGTTATCCTTACCTTCCAACCAATCGGACGCGCATCCGTTCAAGTCCAAACTTATTGCTCTTTGCTCCCAGCCAAGTAGGATTCGAGGAGCGAATTAAACAACTTTGATCTAAACCACTCTCTCTTCGACCCCTTTATATTATATGTCTCTTTTGACTTTACCGTTTTCAGTTAAAATGGGAATGGTCAAGATTATATGATTTTCTTATTGGTCTGTGCGTCTCCTTTTATTAATATTTTGTATCAACTTATTAATTGGATACAGTTCGATCCTTCTATGGCCAAATCTTATTTTATAAAAATCCTTCGGATAACTATCTGATATTGAGCAACCTGCTAACCGCTTATCCCAAAAGGTCATGTTTTACCTATGGATCCTTACTTTTTAATCTGTATAAAAAAAAGGCACATGACTGATCTGCAATCTCTTAATGAAGGCGTTTGTCCCACAGGGAAATCAGAAAGAAACTTCTGGAATTAGTTAGGGATATTCAAGAGGCTCTTTAGAGACTTGAATGAAAAGATAGGGGCAATAAAATAGGTGTTGATGGTGGATTTTGACAAAGAGAAAAATTATAATATTTTTTTTCGCCTAGATGCAGAAGCATGAAATAAATATGTATAAATTCCTAACCCGACATCAGAATTATGAATACATATTGCTATCTTACATTCCGCAAGAGAATTGAGAATGTATATTCACCTTATGGTTAAATTATCCATATAGCTCATTTATACATGTATGCTCCTTTGAAATTTCAGGGCTTTACCCGGCTAAACCCTCGTTATTTCATGTGCGCTCATGCAAACCATCTGTATTAATCAAAATACGTTGATTATACAAAATTACAAGCATTTAGAATAGAGGTTATGCTATATTTGAATAAAAACGCTAATTAGATGCATATCATCTAATTCCATAGTCGCATCAAGCGTTACCCCAAGTTCCAAACTTCCACAGTTGAATCTCTTGATAATGTTATGTATGTACTGCATAAAAGTTAAGCATAAACGCTAACAATCAATCTCATGCAATTGATAACCCTAAGAAGGCCATAAATATGGCCACGACATTAATGAATGCCAAAGCTAGTGGTACATAGGCAATAGCCATGGCACTAACAAGGGCCAGCCTTAGCAAACCCTAGCCACACTCCCAACACCAATGAGTAACACACACATGTTCCAGAAGGCTATAAAAAAGCCAAAAAGCCGAAAAGCTAACAAAGCATGTGCCAAACAAGCACTAGTAGTGCTAGTGGTAGTGTTAGCGCCTACGCTGCCGCAGCGCTAGCGCTCTTCCCCCTCTTTTCTCCTTTACGCGTCTTCTCGCCCTTCACGCTTGCACCTATGCTCATGTCAGTCTTTCCCCTTGCTATTAGCACCAATACTAGGCCATTACCATACTGTGTTGGCACAAACTCATTAATAACATTATTTTACAAAAAACTCACGTGTTTTGAGTCCATGACTCCACGAACTCTACGGGAAACCAAAAGAATTACATAGGGGGATTCTTCATGGGGTTTTGTTCTGGTGGTTACAGCAACATGCGGCGTGGCAACACCCCATGATAAGAAAGTTAAAAATTAGTAGTGTAAGGATGAAGCACTTAATGAAGTAATGGTTTCTCGAAGATTCCAAGGCGGTTATACCATTATCCCTACGACTTCCACCTCTCCATCTCTTCACTACCTCCACTACTTTACAAGTAGAAGTGTGTGTTACCAGCTATTATAAACATGCTACTTAGACCATTTCAGAAACAGAACAAACTGATCATTCTCTCAAACTCTGTTATTTTCTCAATAGTTCAACATCTTTACACACAATTCAACACACAAATTCCTTTAACTTTCTTTGCTTCCCTCCCCTAAGATCAACCAATAATCTCTTCTTGTGACCAAAGCATGGCGGAACGGCTACCATCGTGGTTTAGGCTTGCCCTGTACGATTTTGATTTCCGAATCTAAAGAAAGTACTTTAACAGTACATTATTTTTCCTAAAAGTAATTTTTAGGTATTAACAATTGGCGACCACAGTGGGAGATCAATCTCTTGGTCACGAATCAAAATTTTCAACCATCTGAAAATCAATTATCCAGTCGTTCTAAAAATGGTGGAGCTTAGGTCAAGTTCAACAACTAACCCCAATTTAGGTTCAAAATCCACTCATAACCCCAAGAACACCAGTGCTGGAACTCCAAAAATCATTCATCAAAGTACCACTGCTAAAAACACCAACACTCCTTTTGGCGCCACCGAAGGTGTCAGAAACAAGAAGCAGGCATCACCAACCATGGCTAATATGATGAAACACCAAGAAACCTTGGCCGAAACTCAAGTAGCCATGGCTACTACCCAGAAGGAAGTTCTTATCTTTCTTAAGAATTTAACAGAGCAGTTATCACCGGAGCAGCGTCATCACCAAATGGAGAAAGCTAAGAACACAACTGCCGGCGACGCCATCTCATCAAAAGCTAACACCTAAGAAAATGATGAAGTACATGTTATCACCAGCCCTGCATTAGATAAGAATAAAAAACAACAAAACTTTGTAACTCGTGAAGATCTAGAAAGGCTCATGCGAAACCGTGGAAAGGAAGATTCACTTTCATTCCATCAACACCAACCCCCTTATCCAGCAGAGATACAGAGGACCGTGCTTCCAAAAAGGTATTCATCTTATACATTCTCATTGTATGATGGTACCGGTAACGCTCGAGAATATTTTTCTCAGTTCTTGGAATCTTTAGGGGATCATGAATATAATCAAGTGTTGCGGATCAAAGAGTTCTCCAAGTCTCTTATGGGGAGAGCTTACACCTGGTACAACAATCTAGCACCCAACAACATCTCTAGTTGGTCTGAGATGGTCAATGCCTTTTATAAAAATTATTTCTTTATATCTGAGGAAATCACTCTCTCAGATTTGGGAGGAATGTTCTAGAAAAACAATGAGCACCCGAACGAATATATGATAGGTTAAGGACACAGGCTCTTGACCGCCATGACCAAAACGTAACTGAGAAACAATTGATGGAGCTTTGCATTAATGGTATGTTTCCTGTTTATCGTGCCTTGTTAAAAAAATTACGATTTTAAACTTTCTCTGAGCTACACGAGGCCGCCAAAAGATCACCAGCGACTGCTCAAGCCTTGTTGGAAAGAACAAGGCCCGCCAAAGAGGAAAGTCGTGGAAGTAGACGTCTGCTGAACAAGTAATACTCTGCCCAACCTTCTATAGGTATTTTCACTGAAAAAGGGGCCAAAAGAAAAGCAGCACTAGTGGAAGAAGGCTGTAAACCACATCTAAAGCTTGTCCTAGAAACGATTTATACGACACTACCAAAGTGCTGCAGAAGTGTCGTAGATTAGCTGTCTTTATCAGAATGACACTATCAAAATATAACTGAATTACTTTAATAAACAATACTTTGTAACTGTCGTATGTACGGCATTTTGGATGTATCATATCCTAATATATTATATTATAAATCAGAAAGATTCAACCTCAAAATTGATGTGTTATTTAATTTATATTAATATATAAAAAAATCTTGATTCAAACTCAAATTAATTCAAATTAAAGTGAAACTAATTCACTTGATGCAGAAGACGAATCGAGCAGGCAGAGTGCCGGAACTATATCCAGAATGATATTACGGTCCATATGATATGACAAATATGCCCAAAAGATAAAGTATCTAACTTCGCAGTATTACGAAAAATACAGGGGCAAAAAACTGCAAAACAACCATATGGAATGGAAAACTTATGTTTGGACCATTTGGAATCATATAGACGAGCATCGAATTCTGATCCTTCTGTAGCAAGTCCTGCCATGACTGAAAATTAGAACTCATCGAGATATGCTATAATCACACAAAGGAATATAAAAATAAATATAGGATAGTTACACTTACATCCCACTTCTCATACTGTTATCATTCACCTCATACTTTCACTTATCAGACTCCACACCGGCATCAACCATACTTTCCTGTGAACACAAGGGAAAAAAAAACATTAGCAACAAATGTTCTTAATTGTTTGTGCTTTGTTGCAATTGACACTCAAAACAAGATAAGTTCAAAGTATACTTTTGCTTTGTTGTAAGAAGACATAAGACTCCCAAAAGACTAGCTATTGCAACTCCTGTAGTACCGTGTAAAAATACATTACAAAGTCAGATCAAAGACGAATTAAGGGTCAAAGATATTGCAGGGATTTTGTAGGGTCTTACCCCTAAATTTTGAACTAAATCAACACTGAAAATTGATTCTAACATCTTACATAAACTGTTTCAATCCAATTGAATCATAAATGAGAAATAAATAATCCAAACTCACATTCATAACATCACCAATCCCAAACTAGACCAAACAGTCCAATAGATACACAGATAGACAATTACGTGAACTAACAAATAATTCATGCTCTTAGAAATGCTTACCATGATTGCCAATGTCTCTGCTCCAAGTCAACAAAAGTCTTTATGCAACGACGTTTTGACTTTAGTCAGCAACAATATCAAAGCGCAATTTAATTTTTCTATTTTTTTATCACACAAACGACATATTTCATATGTAGATTGGGTCTCAACATGTAGCTTGTGTCATTTAATTATGTCGTTTCATATTTTCCATTTTCCACTAGTGCAACACCTCAATCGACGTCGCAGACTAAGCGACCTGCATCAACCTCACTAACGACGCCAACACCAGTTCAAAGACGAGGCCCAACCAAGATTACGCATCAACCGTAACATCAAAAGATGGATCCGACAAATCCGGATTTTCCCTTTTCCATGGAGGAGGTCCTCGAACTATCAGAAGTAAAGATTCAAGAAGGAGCTATCGAGTTACCACATGTGCAACTCCCTCCAACTGCTGAAGAGATATCAGATCCAAAATATCGTCGCTTTCACAGATTTGTCAACCATCCTACCAGTGAATGCAATGGATTGAAACGTATTTTCAGATAAAAGATCGAATCGGGAGAACTATGCCTGGGGACTAAAGGTATTCACAAAGTTTATGGAATACTATCAAACTCTTGGTTACACCGTAGCAATTACCTGAGACGACTACTTTGTCTCTTGCTCCTCACCAATTAATATTACTATAGCCGGTGAAGCCACTTTATGAATAGTTGTACTCCAAGGTATATTCTTGTTGTTCGCTCTGATAGTTACGTCATGCAGAGTTGTAACATTAATAGGGAGGCTCTGCATATGGATTTTGATCAGTCTATTCCTCGTTACCGCACTAAGGCGCCTCATATAGACGTGTTTCAGTGACGCGATGATGCTCATACCATTCCTGATCGACACATTCCTTTCCTCCGGGATGATAGAAAAGGATGTGTCACAGATGAATATGCTGGTTTCTGGTACGCACAACTTACCCTTCCTAAGAACTTCGTGTCTAGTGAGTCTTCTTGTGCACGTGGTGAGCTTTTTGAGAAGAAGTTAGCAGCTTGGACGAACTTGAGAATTAATTCGGTAGCGAGGCGTGATTCGATTATTAACTTGACTCAGGTACCTCAAATCATCATTCGTTTAATCGGTATTCCTTACTCAATAATTAAGTATTTAATTTCGTTCTCATAGTCGTGGTACCCAGAACACCCAGCACCTGATATTACAGTGGACGTTATTCCTCTGTCTAGGGAGAAAAGACCATGGATAATTATACCCGGAAGTGGAGGCCGTCCTTGGAAGAAGGTAAGCATCTTGTGTTTTCTTTTTGTATGAATTTCTTTTGTACCTTGTTCTGACAAGTATCTTTACGTAGTTTGGGAATATAACTCGTCAAGGTGACTTGAGCATTCAACCTTTCAAGTTTGGCGTCCCAGCTGTTATGGATCCTCAGCGCCTTATGTCGTAAGTGGAATTTCTCTTTAAAATTCTTGAGTTGTAAGAATTTTAGTTTTGCTGAACTTAATGAATTCTGATTCTTATGAATAATCATCATTTTTAGATGACCAGGAACACGGATAACCTAGTATCAGGAAGTACCGATGTGGTTGGAATTACTGAGGAAGAAGGCCGAGATAACAATGGAACTGAAGGATTGTTTCATACTGAAGAAATTGGAGAATCCGGTACTGAAAAACGAAGACTTCATTGGCAAGTCGTACTATGAGATGCCTTCTGCTTTCGATGGATTATCATATCTCCAAGTAAGTTTGCACCATTTAGAATCATAATGACATGATTATATCTCTTAAACCACCAAATGTGTAAAATCATACATGATTTCATGAAAGACTTTAGTAATTTTCGCTGTCAGAAAAATTCAGATTCAAGTCTTCTTACTGTAACGGCTGTAGAATCTTCATACGAAGTCGGAATTAGGTGCTTGACTTCTCATTATATAGATAATAGGTAGATATAACTTATGAACAAATAATTTATGAGTTTGGAGTTCATTTGCTAGGCGAAAAAGACCTAAAACCGAGCGTCCAGAACTTTTTCAGGCAGAATTCTGTAGGTTTTCAGCTGTTATGTAGTCGACCGTTTTGTCTTTACTTATTAGATCGCTCCTCCGATTGATGTGCCCTTTTAGAATATTGTAGTAGACATCCATATGAATCATTTTGTATATAAATGATCCCCAAATTACTTATAAATTAGCGTCAGTTTTAGTTATTCCGGAGGGTTATGTAAAAACGTTTCTGACGACATTTTTGCGAAACATCCCATATCTTTTATAAACCATATGCCATGACCCAAAACACTTTTTAATGATTTTTTAAGTTTATAATATACATATTTTATGAAATTTATGATATATGCTTCAATTTCTTGTGTTTAAACTATTTTAGATTATTATCTCTACAATGTCTCTATTTATTATTTTTAGGGGGAGAATGAACCAAATCAGAGAGACGAACTTGTAGGTGAAGGATTGGAGATTACCATGATCCACGCAGCTGGTGATGTGTCTTTTCCATCTCAAAATCATGAGCAATCTCCTTCTGATGTGGTTGTCAAAGAAAGCACTGTGAGTGGTATTATCGTACAAAATACTGACATGTGTGTGTCAGAGGCTTCACTGTTCTGTCCACCTATAATGAGCTATATACCAAAGTATGGGAGAAATTTGGCCATTTCTTCGTAAGTAACCCTGAAAAAAATCATGCCCTGGAGAAGAATGTATCTGCGTTGCTACCAACTGTGCATGAGATGTTTTCTCTTCCCCGTAGAGGAATTGCTGAGGTGGTGCTTCAAGACTGGAAGGATTCCTTGAATGAGGCTAAAAGAGCTGAGCTTAATATTTCATAACTTCATCGTTATTTAGAAGCTATTGAAAAGCATTTGCAGGTAAAAGGCGTATCTTATAAATCGGAGACGGTTGCCAAGGCTAAATGTGAAGGTGATAGGCTTTCTCGGGATTCAAAGCTTGCGACTGAGACTCTTGAGCAATTGAAGAAGGCATACGCTGAAGGTGCTGAACCGGTTTTCAAGGATTTTTTTTAGATTTTCTGGTTTTATAGGTTTCTAAGACATATGACTTGTTTGTGGTTTTATTTTGGGATTTTAAATAGGTAGAGATTTTTGAATGATTTGCAAGGATATTTCTTTAAAAGAAATAATGCTTTGCTTGATTAATAAATTGAGATCCTAAGTATAAATGCAAGATATTACAAACATTTTGGAGGAATTACAAATATTGCGTAAAACAGGAAAATAAAGCGAAGTGGTGGTAATAAGCATTGTGAGATTTAAGCCACTTGCCATGTCTGACCACCCTTTCTGGCTTGTCAGTATTGACAAGCTTATAGTAACCACCGATCAGAGTTTCGGTGATGAGATACGGCTCTTCTTCAGGAGAGGCTATGATTTTTTCTCTACGCGACTACATTTAGCATATGTAATAAGTCGTTAAACCCCTAGGTGTTCCTAGTGGACGAGTTTTGTCTCGTGAGGGTTTACAAGAGGTATACCCACAAAACCTTTACTCCAAATTTTAGTTACTCGTGAACGATTGAGGATAGATACTAAACAAGCTATTTAGTTGGCATACTAAATTCTTCGGTTATGTGAATCATTACCCTATATGAGTCCAATTGTTGTACACGAGTTTTTACTCAAGCATACTAAAATTCATATATAAGAAAACAAAGCTCTACTTAGATAGTTGTTCAACCACAATACTCAGAATCTATCACAGTTCAATCACATGAAAAGATTTAGAAAATGGACATGGAAATATGAAGGTTGCACGTGTTGACTAAGGTGAACGGTGTTTCCCATATCTGTCTGAAGGTCAGTGCCAGGATGAAACCTAATGAATTGAGATACACACCCACTGGTCTTAAATCTAATATTAATATCGATTCAACTGGTATATACACGGGTTCCAGCGATCGAATTATTGTAAATAAAACAACAAATGTATTGACAACATGATTGGATCACATTGAATCCAAGTGCATGGTTCTTATCAGCATCTTACATGATAGTTCACATGGATCCTGCGTTCCACGCTTGCTTAGGCGACGGAGACAGGGAGAACACACACATATTGCTATCAAAGTGTCAATACTCTTTTTTTTTTTTAATGGAACTAAAAATGGGGCTTGATCTCAACACTCTATTTCATCCTGGCGGCGATAACAATTCGATACTGGACCCCACCAAATCGCTTAGAGAAACACAAATTGTAAAAATAAAAATAGAAATTGATATGGTTGAGATAGACTCCGAGATATGGTGACAACTATCATGTTATTTCTAACACCTGAACTCTGTCATTTTATGAATAGACCATTTAGCTGGGAACACCAATTCCTATAGAAAAAGTGCTCAGTTTCCATCTACCTAGAATGGTTAGTGTCATCCTGAATTGTTCACAAGCTTCTAGACTTTGGAGTTTTATATTTCATTAAAAGTTTCCCCCTTACCCCCGAACTTAAATCTAACATTGTCCTCAATGTTCTAAAGATGAATGATTAAAAATATGAACAAGGAGAAACTGTTACCAATCGAAAGAAATGAGTTAAGGAAAGATATTACCGTGTCGCATGAGCATGGGTTACCTCCCAAGAAGTGCTAAATTTAAAGTCTTCAGCCAGACTTAGAAAGAATTAGTCACCTCATAAAATCATATAGCAATAGTCGGAACAACTGTGGGTCATCTGAATCAAATAGTGCTATCACAAATAAGAGGAAACTACAACAGGCCAAGAAAATGAACAAACAGAGCACACCCTTATTTAGTTTTCTGTTTAAGATAACTACTTCTAGTTTTGGTTCAGGTTAAGGCTTTATAAAAGGGTCTAGATAAAATAATTTCATGGGATGGATTTCCTCGTAGGCAGGATCAAAAGAATCAAGTTGTAGAGTCTGGAATAACTCAACTAATAACTTAGAAGCAGATAATAATAACCTGAATAATTGTGGATCCTCAAAGTCAATCATATTTGACTCACACAATTGACTACTATAAAGGTGGTCATTCTTAAGCAAATGTGTCAATTCTAATTCCCTAAAGTAATTAGGTTTAGTCTTAAAACTTAATAACTGACACATTTGAAATTCTAACGTTCCCACATATGGAAGAAAATATTTTGGTGGGAAAACAAAGTCAATCTTGGTATTATCGCCTAGGTAAACCACATCGACCAGAGGATGAGTTTCTAACAACTGAATTTCTTTCTGGACATGATTAGGTTCAAGAAACAGTTATTGAAGATACCCTCTTAATATGGTAGAGGCACAAACATCAAGTCCCAAGTGAGGGACTTTTAAAAGAGTCAAATGTAAAGCATAGGGAGAATGATAATCACCCCCAAACTTAGAATTTTGGGTGTCCCTATATAGACTAGTGACAATTTCCCTAATTTCTAGATCATCAGATTCCTGAAAATGGTCAATTGCTTCTTATGAGTTATAATCAAGTGGTGCATCCTCACTCATATTTAAAATCTCTACGGGTCTATCTTTGTTATCTAAGATTATTGTTTCTAAATCATTGGACTCTAAAACAGTATTCTCAGGATAAACACGTTCCTCTAAACCATTATCGGCTTTAAAACAAGAAAGTTCTGCATCGTCTAAAACAGTGGTATCTTTAGTCAAATCCTCTTCCTTCTGAATAGGTGAATAATCATTAAAATTATTTGGATTTGAACCAGAAATAACATTATCATCATGAAGAACAATTGGAGTGACAATTTCCCGATTACTCTGCCTGTATATTTCAAGTTCTTCACCAATACTATCCTCATCATCATAATAACATGAAGATGTTTGAACCTCGCCTACATAAGTAGTGTTACCAATTTTATCCTCGTCCTCTTGACTAGGTGAATAATTATCAAGGGTAGCACTATATTGGCAATTAAGATCATTTTGAGCAATATTATTCTTTGCATAAATTTCATTCACACTTAATCCAAACATTTTTGTATTCTCAGTCAACTCCCTGAGGGATTCTTTTAGAAAATCAAATGGATCATAAGGGGTACTGGTTTGCAACTGCTCGTGTGATTCTTCTAGAAGCATAATAGGTTCATGGGGAGTACTAGATTGCATCTTCTTTAGGGCATCCCTCCAAGACAAAGAATTAGAATTTTTCTCACTTTCATGTTCATAAGACGGGTGTATGTACGAATAGTAATTGGGATCACCCTGGTATGAGTAATAAACTCCAAAAGGTTGGTTGTGATCCCGACTACTATCAACACAATGTTGATAGTATGGATAATGTCTATTTTGAAATTCAGTCGGATATTCATTGTATTGGTCCTCATAATACCAGTTCGATATTTTCTAAAAACTTCCTAATATATTTAAAAAAATCTAAGAAAATAAATTCTAACATGAAGGGGGTTCTAAACATTCACGAACAAGGCCGACTCAACCAAATCAAACCTATTGAATCTAGCAAACAAAAAGCATGATGGCTCCACTTAGATTGTTTCTAGACCAGCTTTTATTCCTTCGAAAGGAAACTAGTTACAATTTTAGCAAACCTCTTAGAACGATCCGAATTAGATTAAGTCGAAGAGAAACATGATAAGCTCTAAGGAGCTTTGATAACCCTGTCTCTTTGGCAACTTTTCCCTGGGTTACAAGGCGGCTCTAATCAACTTAAAATAATCTTCATGAGCTTCGATTTAGGCTAACAAAGTAACCAATTCAGTCCTTTTGAACGAGTTTCCTATAAGATCGTTACCCTATCGGTCTCTTTCTAGTCAAAATTTTAAGGTTTAGGTTCGCGTTTGGTAACGTGTTCCTAAAGCGGGCAAGAAGGAAACGGTGATGAAATCCGAGTCCTTATCTTGTATGGCTAGTTCTTGCCCTTTACTAGAAAAGTAAAACCGTATTCAATTCCTCAATATATATACATACGAAGGAATACAGTAAACTCACTTGCAGGGGATTCGTGGGTTGAACGAGTCTTACCTCCCGTACCAGACGGGGGATGAATCGGTTGTAGTCGACTTGGGCCACCGACTTCTGTGTCAGTGTGCGAACCCGAGGGGCCGAGAAAATATCGTAATTTTCGTCCTTCCCTGTAGCAGTTTATATTTAATAATACCCTTCCGTAGGGTTTAAAAATAAATAAAGTGTCCAAAGTCCAAAAAGTATCCAAAAATAAAAGAAAAATTACAGAAATAATAAAAATTCCTAATACAATTTTCTAAACAAATACAATCTAAGAAAATAAATCTAGTTAATAAAAATAAAATCTAAAAATAAAAGTCTTTGTCTTCTTCTCCGTTCTTTAAGCTTTAACTTTTAACTGCAAGTCCTTAACTTTAACTTCAAGTCTTTAATCACCAAAGTCTTTGGCTTTATTTCCTTTGAATCCAAGATCCAAACCTGTAGCAAAAAGAGAAATACCCAAAGAAACGTAAAATAGAACAAAATAAAAAATAATACTAAAAATAAAAATAAAAACCTAAAAATAAATCTAAAACTCTAAACCTAAAAACAAGTCCCCGGCAGCGGCGCAAAAATTGATGTAATTTTAATATAATGGTGAAAATAGGTTCGATTCTCGAACTTGTGAAGATTTAATTTCTAGACCTAATTTTTAATAACATAAAATACAGAGAATTAAAACAATTTGATTTTAAAATGGATGAAGAAAAACTAGGGCTTAAGATTCCACCATTAACCAATACTTCAGTGATAACATCTAATAATTCTTATATTCAATTTAATCTGAATATGCCAAAGATAGGTTTTTGAAAGAATAATTGTTAATCAAGAGCATGAGACATCAAGAGTTTAAAAACCAAGTATGACCCATCAAAAGAAAACACAATTATTTGAGAAAAACCATTTTTTCAATTTTAATTCAAGCAATTAATAATAAAAGAATTGTAGAATAAATATAATTAAAATAGATGTTACCATAATTATTGGATGAACGGCTTCCTCCGTCGCCCCAATGATGGTGATTAGCTCATTTTAATGGAAACACACTCAAAATAGACTTTCATTGCTCAAAAGGTGCTTACAATGGTGAAAAAGGAGTAATACAGAAGTTTTGAGACGTATATAAACGTTACAGTGAAGTGATCTCAGTGTTACAGAAGAAATAAAAGGATATATGAAAGAAGAATGGACCGATACCGCAGTAGAAATAAGACTGCCTTAGCAGCTGAAGATATGACTGAAACAGCGACAGAAAGAATGACAGTTCAGCGACAGTCTTATGTTCTTCAGCGTATTCTTCTTCTTCGCAGCAACAGTTTTCCTGTTTGCTTTTTTCTCTTTTCTAGCAGCTCTTGTCTGCGATTTCCTCCCTTCTCTTTGATATATATAGGGTTATTAAACCCTAAGAAGTCTTCTAAGTTGATAATGAATCATGAAACACGTTCAAATTATCCTCTAATTACGTGTGAAACCGAAACATGGAGGAACTCGTTTTTCCATCCAAATTCACTTCTACCAACCAATTTTCCCGGCCAAAACACGTTTGTGACGTGTGTTTATGATATTCTGGTTGTCTAATTCACTGTGGGTGAATTTTAATTACCCAACTCTCCCAAAATCACGCAACATAAGCCAACAGAAGTTCTTCCCGAAATAAAAAGACTTTCTCGCCTTAATCTTAATTTTGAAATCAAAAGGATGGTGCCCCCAATCCAAAGTGTGCGTGCCTTGATCACTTCTCTCCTGGTGCCTTTAGTAATTTTCCGAGTGCCTTTAACAACTTTTTGAGCCGATTTTTTTCAGATTATTCATTTCTCCAATACATATAAAAATACAAAAAACTAATAAAAGTATAAAATCGAACACTAACAAAATAAAAATTGAGCGCAAATTCGACACAAAAATATGTCTATCATGTTTGTGTAGGAGCGCCACAACAAAAGTTATAAAAGGTGTGAGTCCGACAGCACGTGAAGAATTTGGTTATGAGATGTGGTAAAAAGGTGTGGAATAAATTAATGGGTCTAGCGGATAGAAAAATAAAAGAGGTGGCGGTGTTGGATTTTAGACAAATGAAGATGGTGGCATGCAGTAAAGGAATTAGTCCATAGCTCCAGATGAGCTAACTAGTTAGCTAGTGGATGTGATCTCAAATGACTGCAACTTATTTGATTTTGACCTTAGAAGAGGCGTAGATGGTCAAAGTCCATACAGGCATAAGAAAGAACAAGACAGCACGTGTGACGGAAAGAAGAGAGGTGAGCGTCAGACAAAAATACAAAGTATAAAACAGAAAGTGGAAAGAAAAAGGGGTTCCGTTGGGCTGGAGTTTTCTTTGGAGTTTCTGGTTTTTCTGTCGACAACGGAGGAGAAAAGAGAGCAGTTGTGAAGGTTTTGTAGGAGATAAAATGAGGAAGAATAATTATCGGGTGATGACGATATAACAATTTTTAATTTTTTTATTTTATAATTTATTTTAATGGGTTTAAAAAAATTCATCTTCATGTTTTGCTAGATATTATAGCTAGGGTTTCTATTGTGGAAACTACTTTGAACATTAGACCGTCATGAATTAAATTGAAAAATACTTTGGTCATAAGCTATTAGAGCAACCACAGTGGGTGGACTAAATGATGGACCAAACCCATATTTGGTATTTGGTCCGTCCAAATTGACGATTAGTGGGGCGATCAAATGTGGTCTTTGGTCCACTTTCGGCACTGTTCAGGATCATTTTTGGTCTGAGAACTAGACCAAACGAGTTATAGTCGAGCGTTGCGCTACATGTTCGTCTCGAGCTAGGCGTTGTGCTAGGGATCCGTCTGATGGTAGGCGTAACGCTAGACTTATGTTTCATTTTACGGGCGTTCACCAAAAGTACGCCTGATGAAGCGTTCACCCAACCTTGCGTCCAGCGGAGCGTTACGGTAGGAGCACGCCCAATGAGAGGCGTTAACGAAATCAACGCCCAGATCAATCGTGCATATACGTCTCCGCCTAATTGTGGGATTTGTCTACAGCTTCGCCTGCTTCAAACATTTTTCTACAGCAAGGGGAATTTTATCTCTCCTTTTCATAATTATGGCTTACAAAAAATTTAGTCCTAATGCAGAGAATTTTACCATAGAGGAAGATTTATCCATATGTCGAAACATAGTATTATATTATCCAGCAAGGGGTCATGAACTTCAGATGAATGGTTAAAGGAACATGGAATGGTTAGAACATATCCATGCTAACTTTTGTAATGAAACCGGTAACCCCAATAACTGGAACAGAGTAGGTCTTTTTTGTCAATTTCAGGAAATAGGTAGGGCAATACTACAATTTTCCACTTTAACCGCTAAGGTGAATCAAAGAAGAATTAGGAATGAAACTGATGATGAAGTTGTTTCCAGATCTCTGGAGGAATGGAGAAGATGGAAAGGTTCAGATTTCAGGTATCAACCTCATTTTGAGATCTTAAGGGTGATGGATAAATACAACCCTTTTGTGTTGATTGTTCTTCGAAGATGTTTAGATCGTCATCCAGGGCGTCATATGACCCGTTGAAGGTTTGATTATAGTTTTTGTGGGTATATCTCTTTGTAAACCCTCACGAGACATAACTCATCCGTTGGGGCCACCTAATGGTTTAAAGGCTTGTTGCACGTGCTAAGTGCAACCGCGACTACTGCGAAAATGAGATATCTTGGCGTCGCCATTGTCTTTTTAGCAGGTTGACGATCCTTTGTAGAGGCAATGACCACATTAAATTTATAATGATGACTCTTTAACAAAAAATACCCACTCCTCTGTCCAATTTTACAAAGATGTCATATTGCTTTTGAATTTTGAATTTTGATCATGCCAACCCTCGAAACAGTTATTGCGAATTTTGAATTTGTAAAATATGGTTGACTAACCCAACGGATTTTTTTTTTTTGAAAAACTAGTCGTTGGTAATTAAAGACTATAAAAGGAAACTATCCCTTTCAAGGTGATTCTCATTCTCACCTATCCCTTTCATTCTCAATCTCCCCTATCCCTTTCAATCTCATTCTCATTTTCATTTTCATTTTCCAACTCATTCTCACCCGACCCTTTGAAGCACTAAATATTGTAACTCCATACACTAATGATGAAGATGCTTTCATTGTTAGATCGTGGGTTAGGATCACACAGCATGAGTACGAAAGAGCGTACATTACCAAAGTAACGAAGCCGTTGCTGAAAACATCATGGATCAGACATCCGATTCTTGGGGGAAGCATTTGTTTAAGATTTTTGTGGGATTAGACGGAAATCAAAATTATAGGACGTTCAAAGTCATTAAGAAAAGGTTTGAGAAGTTGTTTGAACGATTGGAAGCTTTGAAACAGGAAATGAAAGTTGTAAAAGAAGCTCATCCCACCGAATCTAGTGTGACAAGAGTAAGTGTGTCAATTAATAAGTCGTTCATTAAAAAGAGTTTTCAAACATAAAAAATTATAATTGATTTGTTTTTTTCAGTGGGTGATGGCTCTCGAAAAATATGAAACTATCCATGGGAAGACGTTTATGCATGAGGATTGCTATCGCATTTTGGAAAAAAGTACCTTGTACCATTTCAACCTATATGCTTAAGTGTTTAAGTGTAATCTAATGATTTATTGTATTTCATTTCCTTGAATGTTACGCGATGTATGCCTTTTCGATTCAATGAAATGATTTTACGTTCAACTGTTTTACAAAAGCAATTAACTAATCTAATCACATATTTGGACTACCCAAATGGGGGCACTTTAGCCATTTATTAAAATATATTGATAATACATCATCTAAAAATTAGACTTAAAATCACTTTCGCAGGCATCGTGGCTGCACTCAGCATGTGCAACAAGCCTTTAAACCCCTAGGTGCCTCTAGTGGCTGAGTGGTGTCTCAGGCGGGTTTACAAGAGATTTTCCCACAAAACCTATCCGCAGGATTTAGAAATTCTTATTCCTCACCATAATCTGACCATAAATGTTCGATCGAATCATTTCGCAAACGAATATGATCATCTTTGTTGTGTATTGCACGTCGGCGTTGCTCTACTGTTATTCTCGAAAGTTCAGAAGTATTTTGTCTCGAAATATTTACCGTTGCATGGTGGTTGCGTTGTTCATATTCATGTGGCCAATCATCGGGTAAACATTCATCCTCCATTATCATATTATGTAAAATGATAACAGTTTTCATTATATATGCAAGTACGTCTAGCTTCCACATTCTTGCAGGTTGCTTGACGATGGCGAATCGATTTTGCAGTACCCCAAAGGCTCGCTCTACGTCTTTTCGGCAACCCTCTTGCATTGCTGAAATTTTTTGTTTCTTCTGGGAATCTGGATGTTTAATAGACATCACAATAGTAGCAATCTCTGTGTATATTCCATCACTAAGGTAATACCCCATATAATATTGATGTCCGTTCACAACAAAGTTCACAGGGGGTGCTTTCCCGTTGATAAGCTTTTTAAAAATATAAGAACGATTCATCACATTAATATCATTGTTAGAACCAGGCATACCAAAAAATTTATGCCAAAACCAGAGATCATATGACACCACTGCCTCCGGCACAATACTTTCACTCCCTTTGTACGCAGTGTAAGCACCTGATTCCGCCGATGGGCATTTATCCCATTTTCAATCCATGCAATCAACACTACCCAACATCCCTGGAAATACCCTATCCTTGTTCTCATTAAGAAGCAGTTCAACATCAAGCTCAGTTATTGTGCGCAAATATTCTTTCTCATACAAATGCACAATCGTCTTACAAAACCTACGAGTTGCTTCCAAAACAGTGATTTCTCCGATCCGTAAGTACTCATCTATTGCATCGGCCGCACATCCATAAGCTAACATTCGTATTGCTGATGTAACTTTCTGATGAGGGGTTAGTCCAGGAATCCCAAAAACATCTTTTTATGAAAAAAATAATTATTTACTGAGACGACATCTCCCAAAAGACGATTGAACAATTCTCTCCGCATTCTAAATCTTCGACGAAAAATATTAGGTGGAAACGTTGGGTTTCTGCAAAAGTAATCTTTCCAGAGAAGTTTTGCACCGGCCTCACGTTCTCTTGGTATTTGGATACAAGTATGTGGGAAGTTCATACTTGAAACGATCAACCCGCAGTGACTGCTTGGTTATTTTGGCTCAATGCAAATAAATCTTCGTATGATGAGTACAAAATATTGTTATCGTCATCACTAGATGAAGTAGTAGAAGAAGAAAAAAAAGAAGAAAAAAGAAAAAAAAAAGAAAAAAGAAAAAGAAAAAGAAGAATAAGAAGAATAAGAATAAGAAGAAAAATAAGAAAAAGAAGAAGAAGAAGAAGAAGAAGAAGGAGGAATAGAAGAATGAGAAGCATAATAGTGATTGTTATTCTCATAGTATGCTATTGGTTGGTGATGTTTGTAGTTTTGGTGTGTCTACTTGGAGAATCGAGTGTTCAATTTATAGGCATATTAAGATAAGTCTTTTAGAGTTGATATGACCAAACACGCTTGGTATTTAAAAAATAACAGAGTTGAGGCAAGTGGGGTGAATAGACGCATCAAAGATAAGAAGTGCGGTTGACAAGACAAGACCAAGCAGAAAAAATAACAAAGGAAAAAAATAAATATCTTTTTGAAATGACAATACAAAATAGATAATCCGAACTAAGGAAAGATTATTAATATCTTTGGAGATGACACCACAAAGCAGGTAAAAGACAACGCAAATGTAACAAAAGTCTTTTGAAATGACAATCAAATCTGACAAAAGATATATCAAAGAAAAAAATATTTGTTCAACTGAAAATTCAATGCAAATGAATTACTACCCATCCGTATCTTGATTCCCGGACGTCGAGCGAGGGGGCATAGATGGAGGCAAAGATGATCTGGATGTGTAGTTACTTGATTGCGTTGTTGATGATGATCCCTGACACATGGTATTCCACATTTGTGATGGAAAAGTTTGAGAGAAAGTTCCAAACCCAATGGGTGGTTGTTGTTGACGAAAATTGGCAATTTGTAACTCCAAATTGTTGTTGTGATTTTGTAGACCCCGTATTTCTCCATCTTTTTCCATGATAAACTTCATCCTCTCCTTAGTTTCATTTAACGTAATCTTACGAAACTCTTGCGTAAAATAAGCATATTCTTGAACCAAACCATAAGCTTCGACCTGTTATGTATAAAATTAAATCACATTCTCAACCATGGAAAATTACTAAAAAAAACCAGTGGTTTGTTGTATACTTACGTATGACAATTGTTGTTGAGGCGGAATGGATACATGTTCATCAGGTTCTTGGATATTGTGTTTAATACGGTCACCAGCATACCCGTATGTTTCAACCTCCTAATCGACTTTGGTGGCATATTTCTGCAAGTTAGTTACATGTCACCAATACTCCATATACAAATCATACGTAACAACATGCATTAAATTCCTTACAGGGATCAATTCGTTTTCATTCAGCTCGTTAGCTTCGTCGTTGTTCAGGTTGCTAACACGAGTAGGCGGGTTGTTGGGAACGACCTATGTTTCATGGTATTGCCTCCAACACCGTTCTCCGAGATAAACTTTATTTTGTGAAAAGAAAATAACTATCAACAAACTAAATTAGAGAAAATAAAAAACAATCGTATGGAAATAAATTATCAACTCACATTGCCTAGCCAAGTGAATATAACCCTTTTCTCTGAGAGCTCTATTGCTTTCCGAAATATCAGTTTCTAGGACTAAGATCGTGGATTCCCACGGTTGCCAGGTCATATCGTCTATGGACAACTGATTAAGAAAAGTCCTTGAACGAACAATATCAATGCTCTTCCTTCGTTTACCCTTCTACCCGAGAACTTCTAGGCCACATTGTTTCACTTTCATTCGTTGGGTTCTTGGGTCGACATATGCCCTGATATTCGTACCCCAAAACTATAATGTTAAGAAAACCAACGAAATAAATAAATTAGCAAGAAATAAACATTTAAAAGAAATAAAAATTAAACTAAGAAATTTACCTCCAATATGTGGAAGGGTCTGGCTAGTGACCTTTGTCCCCTGCCAGAAGCGGCGAGTCCGGAATATAATTTTGCAAATGCAGCACTACCCCAGTCATAATTGGCAACTGCATTTAGATCCTCAAAAGCAGCAAACCATCCAGCATCAATATAGTTTTTTGCATTTGAAAAGAAAAATTGACCCAAAACATACATACAAAAGGCTCTGGCCACTCTATCAACAAGTATGCTATCATCGTTAGCCGCAATCAACGTTCCAGGCTCAAAATATATGCTCAAAAATGCAACCGTAATTGCATCTGAAACCCACTGGTTGGGAATATGTTCTCTTTTACAAATCTCAGTATCTTTAATTTCAGGAAAAACATGCGCCCGAACATATTCAAATTGGTACTTCGCCGAGTCATATGGAATACCACTACCAATACCAATACTTAATCCTGTCAGCATTACCCAATCAAGCGGTATGAACCCAATCTCACCAAAGGAGAAGTGAAAAGTGTTCGTGGTATCCCAAAAACGCTCAACAATGTAGTCAATCAATGCATGTGACGAATCTACTACATCCATGGTAAGTAAACGGTCCCATCCTGCCTTTTCAATAATGTATTTCACCCTAGGGTTGTGTTTAATAATACCTGAATAGATCTAAATGACCGATTTGAGGGAACCACGATGTAAATACTTGAATTTTGTATCGGTTGAATAAGTAATATTTGTCGATGCGTGACCCTGAGCGTCTTCCACTACAGTATAGTTCGCCAACCTGGGAACATCAACCATTTCTTCAGTACTAGGGTCTACTTCTGGATCCTCAACAGTTTTAGCCTTCTTGTTCCTCTTTTTTCGACCAACGAATCTCGACGTCACACTGCTCAACATCTGTGCAAACAGTACATACAAGTTTCAAAATCAAGAGTAATCCTCACAATGCAAAAATATAAAACTCTACATTAATCAATAAATCCATAAAAATAATAATTTTATCATTACAAAAGTAATTATCTAATTAGATAATCAAATGTACCAACATACAAAAATCAACCAAATTACAAAATTCATGATTCACAAAATAGTCCACTACTGATAAAATCATCAATTGTACAAAAAATCATCATAATTCCCCAATTCTATAATTCCATAAACATTCATTATAAAACATAAACAATCCTAATTCCCAAATTTGAAAGACAATCAAGTCAATTAATCATAAAATTAACCACAAACCAAACTCAAATTAAACAAAAACTTAATCAATTCTAACTTCAATTCAACAAATTCTCATCAATTTTTTATACCAGATTTACAACTTCCATAAACCCTAGAAATAAACACTAGAAATATACCCAATTCCAAAATTACAAGTTTTAATATGTCTAATTCACAACATATGTATAATCTTACAACATATATATACAAATTTAATTAACAAAATATTAACCTAAATCATAATCTAAACCTATGAAATCAATTAGAATTTATATCAAAGTTTAAATTATTACCTTGTTTCCTTTGAAATAATCCTAACTTTTAGATTACTTGTATCAAATCTGCCAAGTTTTGCTAATTTGAATTGAGGTTTAGCTTGATTTGGAGGGAGAAGTGGGTTGAGTTGTAGGCGGCTCCCTTGGAATGCGTCTGTGTTTTTGTTTGAGGCTTCAGGAGAATCGTAAGTGTGGAGTGGAGAAGATAGTTTTGCAGGTAACCAAGAGACCACTCACCCATCAAGCGCTCACCCAGCCGTCCACCTGGTGAGACGTGCGTTCGGCTAGGGAAGCGCCTGATAAACCATGCGCTATGTTAAGTATCCGCCCGTCTAAGCATTCCCACGTACCAGTTGCACGTGTTAGACAAAATACGGGCATTTGCTATGATTCCACCCCATCAGGCGTTCGGAAAAGAGAGCGCCCGTCTCTGGGGCATACGTCTATGGGTGCGTCTATCATTAGGCGTTCTTTTCGTTTACGCCTGCCATCAAGCTTTCACCAAATCCCCGCCTCATCCAAACGTATTCCTAGACATACGCCCGTCTGTTGAGACGTTACCTTAGACAACCGCCCAACTACAGGAGCTACCTTACACAAACGCCTGATTAATTTTACTTGTTCACCCGCTGCGTTTGAGGCGGACCAAAGAGTAAAATTTTTAGTCTTTGGTCTTTGGGAATGGTCTCCCACTGTGGTTGCTCTTATGAATTAAATTGTCGAAATCCATAAATTTTGGTTTATTGATTTTGTAAAGAATATATGTTGTTGTTTTTCCAGCTTTGTACGGTACAAGAGCCTAAGTACATAATCATATTTGGTCTCACAGTTCTTATTTTTTATTGTGTTTGATAATTCATGCGTAGATAGAAATTTGATGAGTTATGTTTAGATGTGACAAATAATATTTTTGATCCCAAAAATATATAGTTTCGATAATTTCCTAGTCATTATAATTTGATAGGCCATGCTTTAGAGACTTTGGTAGCTTATACTTAGAAGATGCAAAAGTTATTATAGAAATCTATACCAATAACAGGTGTTGCAATAGATCAAACATATAGACACATATTTGGAATTTAAATTCTTTTCAGTACTCAATAAGAAATAATATTGGAATCCATAAGACCCTAGTTATCAACCTTATAATTGTGATCTCCATTTTCCTTGGATTTATTTATTTTTATTTTTTCAAATTTTATTTCAAGAATCCAAAAATATATCATCCTTGATTAGTTTATTAGATTGGTTACAATATTTTTCCCGCTTCGTGTGTGTTCGACCCGTATTTTCCGCTTGTACATTAAAGTCGTCGTGCGATTTCTGTTATTATTCACATAGGTGTTTCAGACCCTATCAATTTTTGGCGCTGCTGCTGGGGACGGTTGTGGAATATTGTAATTACTTATGTTTATTTTTTTGTATATATTTTTATTTTTATTTTAGGATTTGTAGTTCTATTTGACTTGTTTTGTATTTTATAATTTTATTTCAGGTACCTTTTTGAGGATGATGGCTCCTTCTCAGGAGATATCATCTGAGATAACGATTGGGGAATATATGTATGGGCCAAGGTATAGGGAAAATTGTGCTTATAATGGTCTCAGGTATGGAACTTAGAATCCATGTCGTTTCGGTATGGATAGTTATTCACATGAGTATCAACCCCAATACCATGAGGTCGATTTTTCGAATATGGTAAGTCAACAATCACATAAAACAATATATGAATACTATTATAACCATAGATCGTCTAGATTGTATCAAAGATTGAGAGTTCTTGAATGCAAGAGGTTATATGCTGATAATGATCAGTTTTGTAGTTCTGTTCCAGACAGAATATATAGATGACCCCATGGATAATTGGGTGGATGATTTGCCTAATTCCATAGACGAATCTATCTCACAAGATCATTCACCCGACTTAGAGGTTGTTTCTAGAATTCTAGACTTCCAAAGTTAACTAATTTAGGGTTAGAATTGTATACTTCAAAAGTTTTGTCGGATTACTTTGCATCCAAGTACCTAGAGGATTTCCATGTTCCTATTGAACCAATTGATCATTTTCCAATCTCAATAGTATCTTCATATTTTGTTCTTTATGCACTTCCATGTGTAGTAAAATCTTGGCTTGGGGGTAATCCTATGTTTTTGATAGTTTCACTTTCTCAACGTTGTCATAACATAAGTGTGAAACTGTCATCTGTAAATATTGTATTTTGGGTTGATCCTTAAATTTTCAGGTTGTTAGTTTGTGGGGATCTTTTTTGTACATTCTAGTAGGTAGATTTTTATTTTTTGTCTTCTTTTTATATTTTCACTAGAATTTTTATTTTTATTTTATTTTTATTGTTCTTTGTTATAATTATTGATTGATGTGTGTTACAAAGAATACTGATTTTCTTGTGTCAATCAGGTGAGACGTTCCAATCCCCTTTCTTTGACTTATATTTGTCTCTCTTATTTATATTTATATTACATAGCATTCTAGGTTACACAGTTTGAAAAATTGAGGACAATGTTAGATTTAGGTTCGGGGGTAGGGTTTCCGAAAATTGATGTCAATAAGAAGCTCAAAAATCTAGAAACTTGTGAAATATTCCGGATGACACTAACCATTCTAGGTAGATGGAAGCATAGCTCTTATCTATAGGAATTGTCGTACCTATCTAAATAGTTTATTCATATATGAATGCCTAACTCGGTTGCTAGAAATAAGATGATAATCATTGAACAAACATATCTCAGAATCATCATAACCATATCGCTTTATGTTTTCATTTTTGTAACTTTATGTGTTTCTCTACGTGATTTGGTGGGGCCCTAGTATTGCCTTGTTGTCACCGCTGGGATGAAGTAGAGTGTTTGAGATCAAACCCCAATAATTTTACTTTATTTAGACCAAAAATAAAATAAAAATAATAATCATATTATATTCAATAAATAAATCAACGTTGAGCCCTTGTATATACCAGTTTAGTCGATATTAGTACCAGAATCAAGAAAAGTGGGAGAATATCTCAATCCATTAGGATTCATCCTGGCACTGACGTCCATACAGATATTCTGGGAAACACCGTTCTCGTTGGTCAACTTATGCACCATTCATCACTTCCATTTCCATTTTTCTAATTTGTTCATATGTTTGAACTTGATTGATTTTGAGCAGTGTGAATGTTGACAATCTTTATCCAGTTTTGGAAAGTTCAAAGATTCTTTTATGAATTTTAGTACGATGGGTGCACACGCATGTACAACAATTGGAATCCATGTAATGATTCTTATAGCCAAAGAATTTAGTAGGCCAACTAAATAGCATATTTAGTGTCTATCATCAATAGTTCACAAGTAGCTAGGAGTTGGAGTTTAGATTTTGTGGGTATATCTCTTGTAAACCCTCACGAGACAAAACTCGTCCGATAAGGCTACTTAGGGGTTTAAAGGCCTGTTACACCTGGTAAGTATAGTCGCGATTCCTATAAAAATGAGTTAGAATTTTATTTATTTTTTAGATTAATTTTGCTCGAGGACTAATAAATATAGGTTTAGAAATATCTTATTTGGACTTAATTCATTCATTTTTACTCACTTAACCTATATTTGCTAGTTCCCGTTTTTCATATTAACACGTTGTTTTTGTGCTTTTGTAGATTATATACATAATTACCGATGTTATGAATAAACTAACTAGGCATTATTAATTGTACCCAGTAGTTCGAGGAAGCGATGGAATTGCCTAGATTTACGGTGGACGTGGATAAAATTGTATTTGTCTAGGAGCGCCATAACAAAAGTTATAAAAGGTATGAGTCTGACACCATGTGAAGAATTTGGTTAGGAGATGTGGTAAAAAGGTGCGGAGTAAATTCATGGGTCTAGCGGACAGAAAAGTAAAAGAGGTGGCGATGTTGGATTTTAGACAAATAAAGATGGTGGTATGCAGTAAAGGAATTAGTCCACAACTCCACGTGATCAATCCAGTTAGCTAGTGGATGTGATCTCAAAAGACTGCAGCATAAGAG
Source organism: Papaver californicum (assembly GCA_023531435.1). NCBI lineage: Eukaryota > Viridiplantae > Streptophyta > Magnoliopsida > Ranunculales > Papaveraceae > Papaver > Papaver californicum. The sequence continues at coordinate 7,759,435 of JAJJMC010025396.1, read as the reverse complement.
AGAACGAAATATCATGTGAGACAGAAAGAAGAGAGGTGAACTTCATACAAAAATAAAGGGTATAAAATAGAAAGTGGAAAGAGAAGGAAGATGTGACTATCAAAAAACTAAATCTTTGGATCACAACCATCAAAGTCAGAAACATAGTAAAATCAAATCTCTTAAAATGAAAAAGTAACATGTTAGCAATTTGAAGAAGGAATTAAAACATGTATCAACATAATGATTTAACGTGGTTCGGCAATCAAATTGTCTACATCCACGGGTGATAAAGATTTGGATCATTTTCATTCATGTTTATATGTTACAGATAGATATCAAGCTACATAATTAAAGTCAAATTAATCAAAGAACAATTGAACTATCAAATTAACACAAGTCTCATACCTAAACTCTTTGCTCTGATCCAATTCTTTATGTCCAATTTTCTCAAATTTTTCTCGTCCCCTCTCTATTCTTAGAGTTGGGTATTTATAACAAATATCATTGGTCCCTCCAATCTAACTTTACACCTGTTAGTTCTTATCCATACTTTGGAACAGTAGTTATTCCGCAAGACTTATTCGTGTTTCCCGCAAGACTTAGTATGCGTACTTCTTATTTCCCTTAGTTTCTTGCTTGATGTCCCGCACTTCCTCTGCGGATTTGTACTCAAGTTGTTGTTTTTGGATTTGGATGAACGTTGCGATCTTAGTAGAATTATGGCATGTCTGACATGTGGCTATTGAAAGTGACTTGTCATGCTTTAGTTTCTTTTGTTCCGCAACATGTATAGCTGAGACGTGTCTCTCATGCATCGATGTTTTTCAGTTCCCTTTATTGTGTCAAGCTTTCCTGCAACTTGTGTGTCAGCCATGCAACGAAGCTATATGTTTCGTGCAGTGTGCCATGCTTTCCCGCAGCTTGCGTGTCGATCATGCAACAGTGCTGTCTATTTCAGTACTTATCAAAAAGTTTTGTTTTTCGTTCTTCTCGTTCCATCATATTTTGATACTCTTTCCATAGTATTTGAACACGTGTAGTTTGGGATTTAATACTCTCATAATTCCCCCATTTTTTCTTTTGAACTTTGGCATATGGTAAAAATTTGAAAAAGAAAAAATAGTTATTACTCTTTCGATTTTCACGCCAGTAATAAATTTTCTTCCCACGTTTAGCTTTACTCTTCCCGATTTTCAAGCCACTAATAAATTTTCTTCCCACGTTTCTGTCAGTTGGCGGTTTCGAGGAAATCATATCTCTGATAAATTTTCTCTCTATTTCACTTTTCGACGGTTTCTTCAGTTTCAGTCTTCTCATATTTAATGTTAGTCACATCTCTCATCTCATTATTCATCTTCTTTGTCTTCTTCTTCTTAAAGTTTTTGTTCTTTTCATTCTTCTAAACTTTTCAAGGTTTCCTCAGTGCTTTTTCATTCTTCTGAAATTTGTGATTAAGATTTCTTTGCATCGGGATCAAGTCTTCTTTTCATCCAATTATTTGACTTGATTACTGTTCTTCACTTTGTTACAGGTAATGCTTCTAATTTATTCCTGTGATTTGATTTCTGTTCTTTTCTTTAATGTATCTGTTTATCAATCAATCTTTATAATGAATCTTTTGGTCAGCTTGTCCGTTACTTTGAGGATAAAGTGGAGTGGAATTGTTCTTTTGGATATTAAATGCTTCGAAAAGCATATCAATATTTTTCCCTTGTAATTGTTGTCCATTGTCTGAGACTATAGCTACCAGGATTCTGAATCTGCAAATTATATCTTTGAATAAAAACTTGAAAACATCCGTATCCCTAATGCGAACAAGAGCTTTTGCTTCAACCCATTTAGTGAAATAATCAGTTGCTACAATCAAATATTTTATTTTTTGCGTGCCTTCCACTAAGGGCCCAACAATATCTACTCCCTATTTTGCAAACGGCCAAGGGCTGAGTACAAAATTAAGTTATGTTGCGTGAGCTTTAATTCTCTTTGCAAAGCGTTGACATTCTTCGCACCTTCTTGCTAGGTTCTCTGCATCTTTATGCATAAATGTCCAGTAATACCCTTGCGTTTTTTATTTCAATGCGAGTGATCGTATTCCACTTGATTTTCCACATCTCCATAGTGTATATCTGTGAGAATGCGTTTTCCTTCCTTTTGTGACAAACACCGAAGCAACAGTCCCAAAAAATACCTACGGTACAAAATTTTATCCTGCAATTGATAATTTGTGGATTTTGATTGCACTTTTCTTGCCTCTTTAGTGTCTGCGGGCAATATCCCACTTTGTAAGTATTAATGTATTAAGATCCTCCAATCTTCTTCAGACGATTCATTTTCTGGTTTCTGTGGAAAGTTTGCATCATCTTTAATGGCTGCATCTTCAATATCTTCGTCTACTTCCTCTTCCATGTTTTCAACTGCCCATAACTTAATTGATGGCTCATAGATTCGCCAATTTTGACTACTGATGTATTTTGATCTTTTATCATTGAAGAAATAAATGCTAATACATCAGCATGGCGATTTTTCTCTCGGGATAAATGTCGAAAAATTATGTTTGGAATTTGGGATGCCAATTTTTGAACAAGATTCTTGTATTCTATCAAGTCTTCATCAAGTGCTTGATATTTCAACTCAACCTGACGAATTATCAGTTGTAAATCACTTGTAAGTCGTACTTCATTCATTCTCAACTCGATGATGAGCCGAAGGGCATGAACCACAGCCTCAAGACGAAGTGCATGTATCATATGATCTCCTGTAGAGGTTGTAATCACAATTCTGATTCTCGCTCCTTCTTTATTCTATGCCCCATCAACAAATATTTTCGATCTGTGGCAGTTTACATAACTCAGAATATCTTAGGAATCATCATCTTCTATTCCGAGCAAACCTTGGATTTTTAGCGCCAAATTGTGACTACCAAAAATCTAAATCTTTGGATCACAACCATCAAAGTCAGAAACATAGTAAAATCAAATCTCTTAAAATGAAAGGTAACATGTTAGCAATTTGAAGAAGGAATTAAAACATGTATCAACATAATGATTTAACGTGGTTCGATAATCAAACTATCTACATCCACGGGTGATAAAGATTTGGATCATTTTTATTCATGTTTATATGTTACAGATAGATATCAAGCTACATAATTAAAGTCAAATTAATCAAAGAACAATTGAACTATCAAATTAACACAAGTCTCATACCTAAACTCTTTGCTATGATCCTATTCTTTATGTCCAATTTTCCCAAATTTTTCTCGTCCCCTCTCTATTCTTGGAGTTGGGTATTTATAGCAAATATCATGGGTCCCTCCAATCTAACTTTACACTTGTTAGTTCTTATCCATACTTTGGAACAGTAGTTATTGCGCAAGACTTAGTATGTGTACTTCTTATTTCCCTTAGTTTCTTGCTTGATGTCCCTCACTTCCTCTGCGGATTTGTACTCAAGTTGTTGTTTTTGGATTTGGATGAACGTTGCGGTCTTATTAGAATTATGGCATGTCTGACATGTGGCCATTGAAAGTGACTTGACATACTTTAGTTTCTTTTGTTCCACAACCTGTACAGCTGAGACGTGTCTCTCGTGCATCGATGTTTGTCAGTTCCCTTTATTGTGTCAAGCTTTCCTGCAACTTGTGTGTCAGTCATGCAACGAAGCTATCCGTTTCATGCAGTGTGCCATGCTTTCCCGCAGCTTGCGCGTCGATCATGCAACAGTGTTGTCTATTTCAATACTTATCAAAAAGCTTTGTTTTTTGTGCTTCTTGTTCCATCATATTTTGATACTCTTTCCATAGTATTTGAACACGTGTAGTTTGGGATTTAATACTCTCACAATTTGCCCATGTATCCCAGTAACAGATGCTTGCGCATCTTGTTGGATTTTAATTATTAGCATCTGATTTTCTTGGGTTAAGAGAGCAATTGTTTCTGCATAAGTTTTTTGTGCCTTACGCATTTCAATCATTTCTTCAAACAGTTGATTAATAGGGTCAACCCTGTTCTGTGATGCTTCTTCATGTGGTTGGTTAATTGACTGATTAACTGGAATGTTTGCCTGAGCATCCAAGGGTTGTAGTCCTTGGGATTCCTCTACTACTTCTCTTTCTGGAAGAGTCTCTATTGTCTGATTTCCCAGATTTTTTATGTCAAGATTTTGTTCTTGTACGGATTTATTTGCAACTATCTCCATTTTTGTAATTTCTTTTAGAATATTATATTATCTTCTTTGTTCAATCTTGTGATGTCGTAGAAGTTTCTTTGTCGATGTTCTAACAAGAGTTCAGATAATGAGATATGTGTTTCATGAAATTTTAACATCCGCAAATATATATAAAAAATAATTTGACTGATAGAAAACATCTAGCTAAAATTTGATATATCACATAAAAGCTAGACAACTTTCCAATTTAACTCAGATTTTATAAGTTCATTAAATCATTTTTTGCAAACATATCAGAAACAAGTTCAGAAATTCAATTCAAGGCTTATTTTATTGTTTTAACAAGAATCAAAACTAGGTAGTTTTAGTACAATTTTAATTCATTCAAACAATTGAATCAGAGATACATAAATTTAATGGTTTCACGCTTAATTCTTTTGTAAAATTATTATAAAATATAATATTTTGGTGGAAGTTTAGGAAGAAAGTTTTCAAACCCATGATTAAAAGAACATATAAGGTATCCAGGAATATTAATATAAATGAAAGGTATCAATTAAAGAAGTATTGTGTAAACAATTAAATCTATATGAAAATCAGTTGAAAGAACTCCTAATTAAAAATGCTGTAATAGGGGGGTTTTATAACATAACGAAATTCAAGGTTTCTAAAAATGAAGATTTGGACATGTAGAATAAATTCTTTTACCTGTCCATGTTTCTAGCGCCAAATTGTGACTACCAAAAATCTAAATCTTTTGATCACAACCATCAAAGTCAGAAACATAGTAAAATTAAATCTATTAAAATGAAAACGTAATATGTTAGCAATTTGAAGAAGGAATTAAAACATGTATCAACACAATGATTTAACGTGTTTCGACAATCAAATTGTCTACATCCACAGGTAATAAAGATTTGGATCATTTTTATTCATGTTTATATGATACAAATAGATATCAAGCTACATAATTAAAGTCAAATTAGTCAAAGAACAATTGAACTATCAAATTAACACAAGTCTCATACCTAAACTCTTTGCTCTGATCCTATTCTTTATGTCCAATTTTTCCCAAATTTTTCCTATCCCCTCTCTATTCTTAGAGTTGGGTATTTATAGCAAATATCATGGGTCCCTCCAATCTAACTTTACACCTGTTAGTTCTTATCCAGACTTTGGAACAATAGTTGTTCCGCAAGACTTATTCGTGTTTCCCGCAAGACTTAGTATGCGTACTTCTTATTTCCCTTAGTTTCTTGTTTGATGTCCCGCACTTCCTCTGCGGATTTGTACTCAAGTTGTTGTTTTTGGATTTGGATGAACGTTGCGGTCTTATTAGAATTATGGCATGTCTGACATGTGGCCATTTAAAGTGACTTGTCATGCTTTAGTTTCTTTTGTTCCGCAACCTGTACAGCTGAGACGTGTCTATCATGCATCGATGTTTGTCAGTTCCCTTTATTGTGTCAAGCTTTCCCGCAACTTGTGTGTCAGTCATGCAACGAAGCTATCTGTTTCGTCTAGTGTGCCATGCTTTCCCGCAGCTTGTGTGTCGATCATGCAACAGTGCTGTCTATTTCAGTATTTATCAAAAATCTTTGTTTCCGTGCTTCTCGTTCCATCATATTTTGATACTCTTTCCATAGTATTTGAACATGTGTAGTTTGGGATTTAATACTCTCACAGAAGGGGTTCTGTTCGGATGGAGTTTTTTTTTTGAGTTTCTTGTTTTCCTGTCGACAATGAAAGAGAAAAGAGAGCAGCTGTGAATGTTCTGGGTGAGACAAAACAAGAGAGGAAAAAGACGATCTATTGTTGGGTGATAACGACATAACTGTTTAGTTTTTTTTTTGTAATTCATTTTAATGGGTTAAAAAAATCCATCTTTATATTTTACTAGGTTATATCTAGGGTTTTTATGGTGGAAACTACTTTAAGCATTAGACCGTCATGAATTTAATTGAAAAATACTATGGTAATAGGCTATTATAAATTAAATTGTCGAAATCCATAATTTTGTTTTATTGATTTTATAAATAATATATGTTGTTTCTTTGTCGACTTTGTACGATACAAGAGCCTAAATACATAATCATATTTGGTCTTACAATTCTTATTTGTCATTGTGTTTGATAATTCATGCTTAGATAGAAATTTGATGAGTTTTGTTTAGATGTAACAAACAATATTTGTGATCCCAAAAACATATAGTTTCAATAATTTCATTGTCATTGTAATTTGATAGGCCTTGCTTTGGAGACTTTGATAGGTTATACTTAGGAGATGCAAGTGTTATTATAGAAACCTATACCAATAATAAGTGTTGCAATAGATCAAAGATATAAACACATATTTGGAATTCGAATTCTTTTTAGTACCCAATAAGAAATAGTGGTGAAATTCGTAAGACCCTAATTATCAACCTTAGAATTGCGATATCTATTTTCCTTAGATTTATTTATCTTTATCGTTTCAAAATTTATTTTAAAAATCCAATAATATATCACCCTTGATTAGTTTATTAGAGATATTGGTTACAGTATTCTTCCCATTCTTTGTAGGTTCGACCCGTATTTGCTGCTTCTACATTATAGACGCCGTGCAATTGTGGTTATTATGTACATAGATGTTTCAGACCCTATCAGTGGGCAATCCATCTAGGAGATGAGTATCCATTTAGGAACAAATGTATATTCTGGAGATCCAGAGACCATCTGGAGAGGAATTGTAACCAATACCAGTGGCATTCTGATGGAAATATTGATGTATACTAGTGAGCGACCCATCTAGGAGTTGTCCAATCAATATAGATTCAATGCAGATATTATATAGAGAGATAGGATGAGCACCTGCCTTACAATTCTTTGCAGAATTCTGAAGTTTGATATTTCTGAACCCGGATCAGAAACATATTCTTTTATGATTTTAGATGAAAATCAAATAACAAGGCTTAGTTGTTATATATCACCAAAGATATTGCAGGTTGCTTGAACTTCGAATATCACTATATTGATAGATCTGCATATCGAGAGTGATCAACAGGATGTATAGAGGCGTGAAATCATCATCAGGGATATAACATCAGCAATTCAGGCTTAAGTACGACCATGCAAGCTCACATGGTCGGACACATAAGAGAGGTGGCCACGACTTTACAGACAAGCAAGGAGTTGTGACTTGGATGCACAAGCAAGGGAGGTGTAGCTGGCTTGGAAGGACGAGCGAGGATCCATGATTGGACGGACAGGTGAGAGGAGCCCACATTTTGGCTTAGACGGAAAAGTGAGGAGGATATGTTGGACGGACATCATTGGCTTGGACGGACAAGTAAGAGGAGGGTATGCTTGAACGGACAAGTGATAGGAAATCCACAGCTTGGACGGACAAGTGATAAACCATCTTCTTCTCAGACTTGGTAAGTCCATTCGATATAAAAATGAATAGTTGCTTCTCTTATTTATCACCGAGTAACCTCTCTTTTCTCTCCTCTTAAATTTACGTGAGTATATACTCACAGATGGAGTTAGGGTTTTCCGACCGAGCCTTTTTCTAGTAGAAGTAATTGTTGAAGTTGAGGATGCCACTACCCTTCTATTCCAGGGACGTGAAGATGTTATCTCTGAAAAATTTTGTTGACACAAAAGAGTTTGGACGACCAAGTTGCTGAGACACAATAAGAGGTTGGCAAGCGTGAGAGCTGTTGAGATGGCTACGGCGTGGAAGCTTGAATCCCATCTCGAAATTTCTATTTACGCACCATTCACTGTAAATATTGTAGAAACTTCATCCGATGTCCGTTTTCATTGGTTTACCCTAAATTTTGAAGCCAAGAGACTAAGCTATCATATGCATCAAGAATCATTTAAATTGGAGTTTGATAAGTCAACTCATCATGTGTGAACATCCGTAATTAGTAATCTTGTGTAAATTTTCAGATTCTGTAGGCTTTATTATAAAAGCAATATCTCTTAGCTCATGTATTTGATTAACGCATCCTTATAACATGTTGTAGCAAAGACATGTACGAACAACTTTCATGAAGAATGCATTGCCCTATTCCGCACCCATAAATACTTTTATTTAAAGTTAGGGGACTAATATGTAATAGCTTAGGTATACCACTTGGAGGTTTACAAGAACTTTGAATTCGATGTAGACTAGTTTCGTCATGGAGATGATGTTGTAAGGAGTTACAAGCAGTAGCACATAGTTGCAGACAAGAGATGGAACACTACTGAGTGTAAGATGATGACTTGAGTTATAGTTGGTGGCAACAAGGTGGAAGACAGAGTCAAGAGAAGCTGGTGATGAACCCTGATAGCTTTCTTGATGTAGACAAGCTCCAACTTATGCGTGCTTCATTAGAGAATGCACATAAACCGTTTAAATTGTAATTGAATTTTATCAATGTCAAAATAATTTGATCAACAAATTTTATGTGTCTTGATTTCTTAGAAGTATTTTGACTTTATATGTGTTGTACCCCAAGAGTGGCAACGCAGTGCAGAGTCATCGATCCAAGGTGAGCAGCGAATATAGATATGGGAAGAGCGGTCGATTTAATCCCATAGAAGCAATCAAAGGAGACGGAAAGTCCTCTGCTCGTGAACATTCATCTTTTGATATGAAACTTTCAGCTTCATTACCAAGAACAAACTGAACATCCATATTACAAATATTTAAGAGAGCTGATGTTAGTACCAATGTATTGTTGACGTAGTTTTTAGGTTCGAGGATCAAAATCGTACAAAGAGAAGAGATGGGTTGATCTTAGGGGAGGGATGCAAAGAGAGTTTAAGGAATTTGTGTGTGTTGAATGGTGTGTAGACATGGAGAATAAAAGAGCTGTGAGAATGATCATCTTGCTCTCTGTGTTTTAAAATGGACTAAGTAGCTTATTTATAATGATTGATAACACACACTTTCTTTATAAAGTAGTGGAGGTAGTGGGGAAATGAAGTGATGGAGATTGTGGGGAATTATGGTGTAACCGCCTACTTTGTCATGGGAAGTTTCTGGAAACTTCTGGATTATTACTCCATCACCTCTCCAACCGCTTCAACCGTTACCACTTATTTTGTAAATTCCTTACCATGGGGTATTTCCATGCCCATGTTGCTGTAACCACTAGACCAAAACCCCATGTTTAATCCCCTATGTAATATGATTTGATCTCTCGTAAGAGTTATTGGAGTCATGGACTCAAAATCGTGGGTTTGTTGTAAAATAATGTTATCAGTAAGCTTAGCATAGCACATTTGTGGCATGTTTGCAACATGCAATTTGTGCTTAGTATCAATGACGCATATAAGTATTATTGGCTCAATCAGGATATTGCTAGCACAAGTGTCGTGGCCTTGGTGATGGTGCTAGCAACGAAGAATGATGCTGGCACAAGCAAGCAAAGAATGACACTAGCGTGTGCGAAGAATAATGGAGCAGTAACATCGGTAAGGATAGGTGCGGCAGCAGCAGCGCAGGCGCTAGCGCTACCGGCAGCTGTTACTAGCATTATTGTCGTTGGTATTATTTGCTAGTGCTTCTGTTAGCTACTGCTAGCGTTGTTTGCTAGCGCTGCTAGTCATTGTTTGGCGCGTAGGCATGCTGGTTTTGTTGTCTTATTGGCTTGACTTTGTTCGTACGGGAAGTATGACTAGGGATCACTAGGGTTGGCACTTGTTGGTTCCAAGGCTATTGCCTATACGCCATTAGCATTGGCATTTTCTAATGTCGTAACCGTAACTATGGCCTATTTAGAGTTTCTTAGTTTTTTGAGATTTAATTGTTAGTATTTATGCTTATCTTTTGTGTAGTGCATATAGAACATATTCAAGAGGTTCAGCCGTGGAAGTTTGCAACTTGAAATAATGCTTGATGCGAATCTCTAATTAGATGGTATGCATCTAATTAGCGTTTTTATTCGGATATGGCATCGCCTCTATTCCGAATGTTCATATTTTTGTATAATCAGTGTATTCTGATTAATACAAATAATTTGCATGGATGCACATTAAATTACGAGGATTTTGCCGGGTAAATCTCTGAAATTTCTATGGTGCATATATATGCAAAAGATATGTGGAACGAGTACTAGGAATTCTTTCATCTTATAGTTGATTCAGTATTATGTATAGTCATAGGTTATCTGGACATGAATAGCAACCGTCACCAGTGATATTCTGAAAACGTTATTGACCTATACTAGTGTTCAATCCATCTAAAAGTCGTCCAATCGTTCTAGATTCTATACGAAAGTGGATACTGAGTGACACAATATAATATATAAAATATTTAAATCTCAAAGTTGAGAGACTTTAATATTGCCACTATATATTTTGTTCAACGTTAGCCGTAGCATAACAAGGGTTTCGTTCTAAATATAAAATATGGATTTAAAATATTTAGTTTAAAGGTACTTACTTATCTCTATATCCTTCAGGCATGTCCATCGCTCATAATTGGGCTTTGGGTATATATTAGATTCCCACGTCAATAAGCAGCAGACATTAGCGCTTGGAGTTTGAGTACGCAGCATCACGTGTCAGGATGATAGCAAGTATATGGTAGACAGAACATTCAATACTGAAGACTAGTTGTAGCCGATGGCAGCAAGATCGGGGATAATGGAAGTCAATAAGGGAGAGCTAACGATAAACTAGAACTGCAGATGAGGCGGATCCCCTTGTGTTTGTTTTTTTTTTGTGAAGGATGTATTATCCCGTTCTCCACCGATTGTCGCCAATTTCCGAGTTTACAGGATGTAGGTGTAATAGTAGGAGCGGCGACGAATAGAAGATCTTGTGATGGTAGGTGGTGGCACTGTGAGGATATGAGCTTCTTGAAGACGATAACTATGTGAATGATGTCCCAGACCCATGTGAAATCCTCCTTCCATGGAATATCCCTCGTCTAGTAGAATATCCTTTGTTCTGTGGGTGAGGCTAGCACTGGAGGTGTTGACATCGTGAGTATATTGGCATCGTGAGATCTCCAACAGAATGCAACGTAAGTGGGGACCTCAGTAGAAGTTCAGACTTGATGGCAAGTGATCCCTTGTGATAGGATTCATGGTTGACAACCTTATAAAAAATAGTGAGGGCCTCATGGTTTGGCGTTTCTTACATATTTTAGAACATTTCTGACTCGTGCGTGATGTTGACTCATCATAGCCATATTTCTAGAGAATATGAATTCCTGACAGCATCTTGTAAGCCCATATGCCATATGTTGAGAGGAGAAACTTGAATCTGAAATGGTCAGGCATTTTGAGTATTCATTGTGCACCGGAGATTGTCGTAGATGTCTTATTATCGTGATAGTTGAAATGAGTATCATAACCACGGATACTATTTGTTAGGGTTTTCTTGGAGCATGAGGGGAATTGATGGTGCCACCTTGAGAATTCTTAATTCAGTGTGTCTTCCATAGTTGACCAGTGTGCTTGAATTTAGCAGCACCGGCAACAGAGACGAAGTCCCCATGCCATGGACATGATCATATTGGGAGAGGAAGCTTACAATATGTGAAGGTATTGACATAAAGATGCTTTCTTCAGGATGATGTGAGTGAGTGGTCTTGTTGTTACTACCGTTGTCAATTAAATACTCTAGTCGAATGAGGTGACTGCGTTAAATCTTTAAAACTGAAGAAGCCTTCATTCTCCAGGTGTATCTACTTTGGTCTACTACCGAAGATGGATGATTTGATAGTATCATCATGAGTCCATGCCTCTAGGGTATGATCAGGCAAGGGAAGCCAGGAAGGTTGATATTTCCTATTGTTGTTGTTGTCTTTGCGCGCCATGGATGAAGCAAGAACATGAATTGAAGTTGGATTCCTTGTTGGTGGTCGGGCTTTTGAGTCACAACTGGGACATTTTCACGAGCATTAACTTAATGAAATTGTGTCTTATCCCGACCTTTAGGTTTATAAGCTTGTTTTACCATTTCTGGATGTGATGATGGAATGCTTGGAGTGTTCATATAGGTGAATTCCTCTAAAGACATCGAGGGTGAAGAGGATGAGTTGAAAGGTGTCCTATTGCTGACATGTTGTTACGGGTTTCTTCGAAGATTATGTTCCCTGAGGTTTCTCTTGAGCCATCTTCTGAATCCTTGACTATTATGAGATGTGTTGTGGTGAAAAGTCCTCTGTCACACTTCTCTTTGCTTTCTGAAGTTATATTTCTAGAGTAGGCTTGTGATGCGTCTCAGCCTCATCAGGGGTTGCAGGCGCCTATCAGATCTGGCAACATAGTTAGAAGAGGTGAAGATATTTTGCAGCATATCTCTGGAGAGTAAAGGGCCTTGTCAAGGTTGTAACTCTCTGGTTGACCATCTCTTATAGGATGGAGAGGTTCTTGATAGTGATGGGATCTTGTGTAAGTCTCCAATCCCCAAGTGGTTCTTGCGATCCTTCAGATGCAGTTTGTTGAAGTTGGTGCTCCAAGTGGTTCCGTTGCGTAAGATGCTATTATAATGAAGACTGCACCAATCGAGTATCCGAACGCTGGAGTTGACTTTGGATTTGAGTTTGACAGGAGCCGACTCTTGGAGGAAGCTGAGACAGCTACGCTTGTTGTCGGATGGCTTGAGCCATTCAGGAAAACTTGAAGGAAATAGGTGCATCTTCGGCTTAGAAGTGATTACCAAAGCTAGAGGTGATGCTGAAAAACTATTCTGAGAGTTGATGCTTGCAATTGAAGCCCTTGCACAAGCGGAGAGAGCATATATTGATAGTTCTGATCTAATCTTCATGGATTTATTTTTAAGCAGTAGGTTTTGAGATTTTTTATGTGTATCAGAGATACCCGATTTTTGTGGTTTTATTTCGGGATTTTGAGTAGGTAGATTTTGAATGGTTTGCAAAGGATTTTTTTTAGATGGAGAAATAATAATTTATTCAATTGAAATTCTAAGTATGAATGCAAGGTGCTGCAATTATTGTAAAGGAATTGCAAAAACAGGAAAATATCGCTAGGGGTGGCGAAGTGCTTAAGTCTTAACAACCTTGTCAGGGGTGCAAGAGTGTTTAAGACTTGGCGACTTTAAGCTTCCTGCCATGTATGATTACCCCTATTGTCTTATTGTTATTGACAAGTTTGTAGTATTTTTTCAATATAGCTTTAATAATCAAATATGGGTTTTCTCCAGGAGAGACAATAGCTTTCTCGTCTGTGTCTCCGGCATGGAAAGGGTTGGGTTTTGGTATCTCAGGTTCATGACACATCTTCAGGATGATTGTGTTATCATTTTTAATATTCTCAGCAGAGACGACCTTATCTATTTAATAAGCTTTTGAAGAGGATCATCTTCCCATTCACATCATCAAAGCACGGTGGGGTTGATACTCAATTAGAGTCCCAAAGCATTGATGGGGCATGGAAAAATGGTTGTAAAAAGAGTTGTTGAATAAGACTTACTTGTAGGTTAAATCCATGGGCGTATGGCATCACCTCTTCTCTATGCAATTGTTTAGCATCCAGATATGTTGTTTAGTGATGTTCTGGAGGCACGTAATATTTAAGGTCTGCTGGCTTGTTGGCGCCTATAGGTGGGTCCCTTGTGACGATTTCTCCAGAGACGCGTCGAGCCTGGCTTTGTTTCTATGGATTTACAGACGCTTCGAAATCATGTCGTAGTCTGGATCTACATGGTTGTTGTTGACGAAGTGGTAGCAGACACTCCTAGCCAAAAAAATGCTAGTGGTATCTCTGGATCCTTATGAATGACAAAATTTGGTCGTTGGATACCTGGTTGCTTTCTTCAAACGGGGATCTCATCATCGTGTCGAATATTGATTCTGGATGCTGACGCCGGTAGCAGTAGATGGCGCTGGCAGCAGCAGATGGTATTGTTGGTCTCCATCTGGTGATGAATTGATAATGGTAAGTACCCTTATCTCCTAATGCAACAAGAACGGAGGAGTGAGATGTCTCCTTAGTGTAGGAATCTCTGAATCTCAAGTAGATAGAGAGGCTGGTTCTGGTGATATAGAGATAAGTCTTCTTTTTTGCGATTTTTGTAGGGACCTTTCCAGAACTCCACTGTTGTTGAGATTTTGTTGTTGATTATTTCCTGGTATGAGATCAGGGGCTATACAAACTTCTCATTTATCTCTTTGGACTTGAGCTCTGGGGGTGTTAGCATAACCAATAACTTTGGAGGCGTTTCTGGTTTGCTCCAAATGATACTTGTGTTTTTATAGAAGTGGTTGCTCCATTCGAGTCTTGAGAGAAGCGGGTATTTCCTTATGAGTGGTGGTCATATCTTCTTGTGCTTCAGCAAGGGTCTCTTCATCAGATTTGTGAGACTTGGTGACACTTGGCTATCTATTGTGTTTCCAGTAGCACCGCTTGAAAGAGGAGTGTTGGTGTTTTTAGTGAAAGCATTTTGAGGAATGGAACACCATAATTGATATTGGTTGTTGGACCTGAATTGATGTTAGTCTATGAACCAGACCTAAGATACACCATTCTCTTTTGAGATAATTGAAGAATTGAATTTGTATCCGAGAAGTTGATCTCCCACTGTGGTCGCCAATTGTTAGTACATAAAAATTGCTCCTAGAAAAAACAATATACTGTTGAATTAATTTTTAGGTTTGAGGATCAAAATCGTACAAAACGATCCTAAGCCTAGACAATGGTCGTTCACGTTTTGCTTCAGTTACAAAGAGAGGAGATGGGTTGATCTTAGGGGAGAGAAGCAAAGAAAGTTTAAGGAATTTCTGTATGTTGAATGGTGTGTAGAGATGGAGAATAACAGTGTTGTGAGAATGATCAGCTTGCTTTATGTGTTTTTAAATGGGCTAAGTAGCCTATTTATAATAATTTATAACACACACTTTCCTTGTAAAGTAGTGGAGGTAGTGGGGAGATGGATTGATGGAGATTGTGGGGAGTTATGGTATAACCGCCCACTTAGTCTTGGGAAGTTTCTGGAAACTTCTGGATCATTACTCCATCACCTCTTCAACCGCTTTAACCGTTACCACTTACTTTGTAACTTTCTTATCATAGGGTGTTACCACGCCCATGTTGCTCTAACCACCAGACCAAAACCCCATGTAATATGATTTGATCTCTCGTAAGGGTTAGCGGAATCATGGAATCAAAATCGTGAGTTTGTTGTAAAAAAAACGTTATTAGTAAGTTTAGCATTATACATTTTTGGCATGTTTGCAACACGTAATTTGTGCTTAGTATCAATGGCGCATATAAGTGTTATTGGCTCAATCAGGGTGTTGCTAACACAAATGTCGTGGATTTGGTGATGATGCTAGCAACAAAGTATGATGCTGGCACAGACAAGCAAAGAATCGCACTAGCGTGTGTGAAGAATAATCTCACATCAGAAAGGATAGGCGCGGCAGCAGCATCACGGAAATAGCACTAGCGCTAGTGGAAGCTGCTGCTGCTAGTGTAGCTGCCGTTGACATTGTTTGCTAGTGCTTCTGTTAGCTTCTGCTAGCGTTACTTCTGCTGGCATTGTTTGCTAGCGCTCCTGCTACTATTGTTAGTCCTTATTTGGCGCATAGGCATGCTAGTTTTGTTGGATTCTTGGCTTGACTTTGTTTGTACGAGAAGCATGGCTAAGGATCACTAAGGATGGCACTTGCTGGTGCCAAGGCTATTGCCTATACACTATTAGCATTGGCATTTGCTAATACCGTAACCATAACTATGGCATATTTAGAGTTTCTCAGTCTTGTAAGATTTAATTTTTAGCATTTATGCTTAACTTTTGTGCAGTGCATACAGAACATATTTAAGAGGTTCAGCCATGGAAGTTTGTAACTTGAAATAATGCTTGATGCAACTCCGTAATTAGATGGTATGCATCTAATTAGTGTTTTTATTTGGATATGGCATCGCCTCTATTCCGATTGTTCGTAATTTTGTATAATCAACGTATTCTGATTAATAGAAATAATTCGCATGGATGCACATTAAATTACGAGGGTTTGGCCGGGTAAAGCCCTAATTAGCCATGAGCTAAAGACGCATTCTCTATAAGACAGAAGTGCATATTCATAATATTGATTCCGGGTTAGAACATTTATTATATTTCTGTAGCTAGGCAGGGTAATTTACAACTCATTCTCTTGTCAAAAACCCACCATCTACAATTGAACCCTGCATCTATCTGAGTATCTCGCTCATTATGATCCATTAGAATATTATATGACGAAAGATGAAGTTTGGATGTTGCATTGTACTTCCCTACTGGTGGCAGTTTTCGTTGGAGGATGATTGGGAAGATAAACAACAAGAATCTAAATAATGCCTGGAGACTTCAAGTAGGTGACATCCTCAGCTGAAAATAAGTTGGAGCAAGAATCAAGTGATGACAGAAGCTGGATGCGAATGGAGCAGTGGATCAGATCATATTGTAGTTTGATCATAGGTGAGGCGGTGGCTTTGATGATAACAGTGTCATGTTAAAATCATTTATGACCTGATAGTTGGCCATAAATGGGAAGCATGTGTGGCCGACAACAATAGCCTAATTGAATTATAAATTTTTATGTTGTTGAACTTAAGGATCCAATTGACTCTTATTAAACTTGATGATCCATTAAGTCTTCAAGGAGTGAATGAACTTCATTTGAACATTCTATCAACGAACTGATTCTTCAGATAGTCAGTCTTTCAGAGATGGTGGATCTTCTAATATATTGGAAAAGAATCCTTATGTAAATTATCAGTCCCCAAGTGTAGCTCACTTGGAATTCACCACTAAAACAAATATGATATGATTTGATAGAGATATCATGTTTCTATCCACTTGATCCTCTCATATATAACTGGGGAGTGTTTGTATTGTTTATTTTTGCTGACGTGCCTTGGATGAAGCAATAATCTGCATGGAAGTTGGTGTCGAAGTCGGCGTTGGTTTCGAGTGTGTGAGTTATAAAGAATCGTGAGTTGGACGTCTGCCTTGTACTTCATAGACGGTCAGTGTGTTGATGAGATGTTTGTTCCCTTGAGTGTTTATATGGCTTTACTCATTTTTGAAAGTCTTGGACCTTCTCTGATTATGTAAAATATGGTAGTAGTAGAAGTGGAACCCATTTTTACTTGAAGAGTGATGTGACCATATGTATTTATGGATTTTTATTTAGGATTATTGATCGTTGTTGGAGCATGGACAACTTCACGACGAGTAATCTCTACAACTTTGAGTATCTTGACAGGGACGATGTTGACGACAGTCTTCATCAATTATTCTCTCACTAAATTCTATATCATTGAGACAAGTAGTGGTGAGGAGTCCCCAGTCACACTTTTTATTTCCTCTCATTTACTTGAGCAGGTTCATGACATATTTCATTATCAGAATTTAGTCATCTATCACGCACAACATGGTTGAGAACAACAAAAAAATATCTTTATGTTGGGCCTTCGAGCAATAGAGAAGCTGACACATGTGTTCCATCATGGATTGAGATGATTGTTGATAATTTTTCCATACATAGTGAAACTCATGACAAGGAGAGGCTTTCAGTGTACTCTTTTAGTCCCCAAGTGAAACTATCCTGAGTTTTGTCATTTCTTGTTATGTTGTTGGATATTAAATGAGAGGTAACTTGATGTTGTATCCTGTATCTACACTTATAAGAGTTGGGGAGGTCAGAAGAGACTATATCTTCCCTTGGCTGTTGTTGTTGTTGAGTAGTGCTGGAGATATCGTTAGTGCCATTTGCATTTGGTTGGCATGTCGTTGATACTGGAGTTGGAATTGGTGCTGGTGCTACATGCTTGGGTTGTTCCTATGGTGTTTTACCACTTTCAGTCATAACACCCATAAATGGTTGAATGTTACATCGTTTTCCTGTGAGTCATCTGTTAACACAAGCTTCACAGGCTTCTTCATTCCTAGCAGGTATGGCTCT
The DNA here is from genome assembly GCA_023531435.1 of Papaver californicum. Lineage (NCBI taxonomy): Eukaryota > Viridiplantae > Streptophyta > Magnoliopsida > Ranunculales > Papaveraceae > Papaver > Papaver californicum. The sequence continues at coordinate 7,741,390 of JAJJMC010025396.1, read as the reverse complement.
CTCCATAAAAGAAGGTGTAGTTGTAGATGAACGCCTGAGTTTAAGAAATAGTTTCTTGCGTCTGGATCAAATCAGTTATGGAAGGCGGAGTCTGAGTAACCTTGTTCTCCTCAGCAGTCTGACTAGAACAAGGAGTGTTGGTAGCATCTGTGTTGGTAACCGGAGGAGTATTAAGTACAAAAGTAGTATTAGTACTTATATTAGCAACATTAGCATTGGGATTAGTCGTTGAACCCGATATTAAGATCAACCATTTTGATAATTGTGAAAAATCGATAAACCAAGAAATTAACAATTTGATTTTGCAACAGAGAAATTGACCTCCCACCATGGTCGCCAAAATGTTTGTGGAGAAAAAGACTTCAGAGGGTAAATTAAGAAAAGTGGGATAAGCATATGAATGTTCGTCTAATCCTTAAACATTTATATTGTAGAAGTACTTTCTTTAGATTCAAGAGATCGATTTGTACAATGTTGGTATAAATTCCAAGCAATGGCCGTTCCAGTCTTGCTTCAGCCACAAAGGAAGGAGAAGGGTTGGTCTTAGCGAGGTAAGCAAGAGAAGGAATGAAGATTATCATACTCTGAAGGATATAATTAGTATAAATAGCTACGAAAAATTTCTCTTTGTATGAGAAGGTTGAATGATCGAGTTGTTCGATGTTGTTATGTATTAGACTTGTCTCAGATTAGACTTGTTCTTGTTGTTGTTAATAGACTAAGAAATCTATTTTATAATCATAGCTATTGTAACTGTTCACCTGAACTCATCATATAGGAAGTGTCGATGGTTGATTAATGGTGAAGTTGAGAAGGTGGAGAAAGTGTTGACAACCGCTTCCCACTCTGTTTGAGATTGACCAGACGGTTGCTCAACCTACCACTTACTTACTCAACTCCTAATCGATCTTTCCAGATTCTCTATAGCGGGTGCATTGCTACACCATGCGCCATAGACCGCCAAACCAATACCCTAGTAAATATCCCCCCATTTGTGACATTTATGTCTCGGATAATTTTTGTAGTATTAAGTACTACTAATGTTAAGTCGAATGAGACTTGCTTAGTCTTTTGACTAAGAACTTGTCCTGCTTGACTGATCTGATGAGTCTAGCAGCAAGACCAATAAAATATGTGTTTATTTTATTTATGAGGAGCAGTGTGTTCAACTAGGTCAATTTGCATTAACATGCTTGTTTTGCAGAAACAAGTGTAACATGATGAGCATAAGCGCATATATGTGTAGCATGATAAGCATAAGAATATGTATGTGAGGACACACATGAAAATATATGTGTGTGAGGCCATATATAAAAATATATGAGTGAGGCCTAGTATGACCTTTAATAGATAAGGTGAAGTTTGAAAACTTGGACGGGCAAGTTAGGGTTTGGATGAACAAGCTTATCTAGATAGCTAAGGTGAGTAATCTTAGCTAGGTTCTAAGGTAGACAAGCAATTATTGCTAAGTAAGACGGACAAGAAAGTTAACATAGACAAACAAGCTCTGGTTGCTTCGACGGACAAGCTTTGTCAGCTAAGGAGGACAAGGTAAAGGGTTAATGCTAAGACGCACATGAACTGTGGCAATAGGCTAAGATGCACATGAACTGTGGCGATAGCTAGCTAAGGCGTACATGAACCATGGCTATAGGCTAAGACCCACATGAATCGTGGCTATAGATGGCTAGGTGCACATGAACCGTGGCTACAGGCTAAGGCACATATGAAAATTGTAGCTATAGCTAGCTAAGGTGCACATGAACCATGGCTATATCCTAAGACGGACAAGGTATGTATCCCTGCCTAATACGGATAAGGTTCGTATCCATGTATTAGCGTAAGCCAGTCAAGCCTTGTGTTTTACCTAAGACGGACAAGCAAGTATTGCTTAAGCCGTAAGACGGACAAGCAAGTATTGCTTAAGCCGTAAGACGGACAAGCTTTGTGTTAAACCTAAGAAGGATAAGCTTAATAGTTTAAGCTAAGAAGGACTAGCTTAATGATTATGCTAATATGGAAAAGGTTAATGTTTTTAAGCTAAGAAGGACAAGTTAAGGGGGCATCAGCCCCTTAAACTTGGATGAACGAGAGATCCTTTTCCCTCTTGATAGACCCAATTTTATGTCTTATTTGAGCTCATATTTGTATTGCTATTACTTAATATTTATATTAATAATGTTATTTTATTATATTTGTAGGCATTTTCGAAGAATAAATATTTGTGGAGAAATTGGGTTAAAAAGTGTTAAAATCACCTAAGGAATTGATAAAAACACCCCAAAGTAATTGATAAAGGCACCTAGCATTGTGATAAAGGCACCCACTTCTTACAAATTCAAATTCCAAAATCGGCGGGAAAGTTCTATTGCAACCAGCATGATTGGTTTTTCGATTAGAAAAAGATTTTTTGATATTAAGACAAGATATCTTCTTTTCTTAATTAGCAAGAGTCTATATATGGTTGGAAACTCGGAAAATATCAAAAGTATCTCGTGAATAAAAGAATTGGAGCTACTCGGGTTTATACTTTTTGTAATAATTGAGAGTTTTATTCTCGAGATGGACTAAGAAAGAGTTTCTTTTTTCACGGAAACTGCTCGAGAAGAGAAAAGAAACAAAATCAAAGAGTTTAATGAGAATCAACTACCAATATCAAAATCAGAACGAGATTTGGTAAAAAAAAATTATTACCGAGCATATACTTCTCTCTGCCGAGAATAATTCCATTGATGAGAAGATTTTCGAGGATTTGAGGAGATGGGGAGGTTCTAATATAAATAGGAGAGCTTTAGGAACAATTGAGGAGTAACAAAGAGAAGCCAGAGACGAGAAATAAAATCATATACAAGTTCATATCGAGTTTAAGAGGAAGAAAAAAAACCACAGACGACAGTTTCATTCTGTCGCTGAAACTGTTGTCTAATCTTTCATAATCAAGACCTTTTGGAACGGTTTCTTAAATAGTACCTACAACAACTTCCGAAGTTTAATATAGAAGAAGACAGTTCTTCTTTGAAGCCTTATTCCGCTGCACTCCATAGTTGTTCTTCTTCCACCGTGTCTTGGATAAGTCGTTAAATCGACAAGAAATAAAAAGATTTTGCAAGGATTTTCATATCAATAAATATAAATGTTTAAACAATTTTCTTTTATTTTCTTTTCCATGAGTAGCTAATTTTTTTCTAGGGTGCAGGGAGAAGCTATTTTTGATGTGTAATAATTAATATTTTATTTCTTTAACATATTTACTCTACAATTTGTGCTTTTATATGACTAATAATTTTCTCCTCTTATAAGCTTCATTATAAATGTTCTGAATAGTCTTTAGGTTGTTGATTTTTTTATAGCGAAGAAAAATTAGACTTTTGTTAAACAACGAAAGTCGGAAAATTAGACTTTTGTTAAACAACGAAAGTTGTATATTAAATTTTAAAGCGTTTTATCTTCCAAAACATAAGATTGGGTTCAAAAGTGTTTTGAGTAATTTGAGAGTAATAGTTGAAGTAGAGTTTAATTAATTTTAAAAACATCAAAAATAGTGGAATCTAAAACCCTAAATTTTTTCTCATATTTGTCAATCGATAATTTTGTTTAGTTGTCTTTCTATTTAATTCATAAAATTTATCAATAAAGATTTCTTTTAGCACATTATCTTCGTGGAAAAGCCCATGCTTGTCATTTTTAATTTGTAGTCGTCGTGTGATTGCGGCTATATGTTTTTGTCCTATCACCTCTCAACTTCTTCTTTTTTTAGTGAAAGTGAATAATTTCATGAAACTTCGTCGTCAGAAAATCCAAATCTAGGGTTTTCACGCTGTAAAATCTTCATACGAAGTATGTTTTTGATGATCTACCCCAAATTTTTTGATGACCAGATAACCATCTATCTCCTAACAAGGAAGGATTTGAGTTTTGAGTTCGTTCAGAGCCTCAAAAATATGAAACAAACAAAAGTCAGGAAGAAATCAGGAATTTCTCAACTGCGACTTAGTTGAATGCTTTGATTATATTTCTTAGATCGTTTGTCCGGTTGGTGTAATTTTTTGGTATGTTATAGAGGACATCCGTACGAAGAGTATGGTATATAAATTATCCCAGGAGTCATTACCAATTACACCCAGCTCACGACTTTGTACAGGGTAGTACAGAATTGCGTCTGACGAGCTTGGTGTAAAACGCCATTTTGGATCATTTACTTGCGTATTGAATGTCTGATGAAAGATATTTATGTTATTGGTTGCTTCCTTAAGCAATGATAGACGTGGACAAGGATAAATTTAGCTAGTAGAAGCTATATTTTGTACTTTAGCATAATTTTGGCTTGATATCTAAGCACAACTGTGGTGCTTTAGTCAAGCAAATTCATATGTAACTTGATACATACTTCTATACAAAGTTGTATATGCATTTTAGTAAGTCAATAACACTCATTTGAGAGTAAATATTGACACAAGGTAATTTTTCGGAATTCAGCTGTGGAATATAGCACCAGAGAATACTCAAATTGCTCTATACTAGTGGGAAACCCATCTAGGAGCTTGAGATTTGTAATGTAAAATCATAAAAAAAATTTGGGAATGTCGTAATAATCACCAATGTTATTCTAATGATTTTTTACAGTGATGAATGTTGATTCGTCTAATGAATTTGATCATGTAACAATATGATGAGGTCATCTAGGTGATGCATTCGTGTGATTACGTACATACAGAGAGAGACATGGATGATCACATGTTTTAAAATTCTTTGAAGAATTACGAAGTTCAATATTTCTGAGACACATGTCAGAAACATTATCTTTGCTATTTTACCCTGACAAAAACCCACCATCTACAGGTTCATACCATAGTGATCCCAATTATTATTCGCACGCTCACCAGTCGTACAAACGAGTAAATGAACAATACTGTAATGATCAGAATATGTGTTCTCTATCTTTGGAAGATTCCCTCCGGCGGTTCATGGAAACTTCACAAATTCTTTATTCTTAATCTGATTCTTTCAATAATAAACTCAATCAATTAGTTGAAACTGATCGGAAGATGAATGAAAGATTTGCAGCTTTAAATACTGCTTTCAATGAACTTAATACACATTTAGATAAAGAAGAACGTACAACTGCTAGTATTTCTCCAAATGAACTTAATTGCCAATACAGTGTTTCCAATTTTACCCTTGATAATATTGATGATTATTCACCTAATCAAAAGGAAAATGATTTAAATAGAGATACCATTGTTTTAGATGGTGAAATATTTTCCCTGTTATTATGAGTACGATAATGGTTTAGAGGAACGAGTTTATCCTGAGACTAGTGCTTTAGAGTCCAAAGATTCAAAGACAATAGTATATGACGAAGATGATAGACTCGTAGATAATATGAAAGTGAGTGAAGGCAAACCACCTGATTATGATGATTCCGAGATATGCTTGTTCAATGATTATCATGTTATTTCTAACACCTGAGTGCATTCAGATATGAATAGACCATTTAGTTGGGCACACCAATTCCTATAGATAAGAGCTATATTTCCATCTACCTAGAATGGTTAGTGTCATCCTGAATAATTTACAAGTTTTTAAATTTCAGAGTTTCTTTATTGGTATCAATTTTCGGAAACTCTACCCCCAAACCTAAATTTAACATTGTCCTCAATGTTTCAAACTCTGCAACCTAGAATGGTATGCAATATATATAAATAAGAGAAACAAATGTAAATTAAAGAGAAGGGATTGGAACGTCTCAACTGATTGACGTAAGAAAAGCAGTATTCTCTGTCACACACATCAAACGATAATAATAACAAAGAACACTAAAAACAAAAATAAACAAAAAGCCTAAAAGAAAATAAAAATCTACCTACTAGATATGTACAGAAAGAATCCCCATACACTAATAACCTGAAAATTTGGGGATCAACCCAAAATACAATATTTGCAAATGACAGTTTCACAATTATATTATGGTGACACGGTGACACTGAAACTATCAAAAAGAATGGATTACCCCCAAACCAAGTTTTTTACTACACTGGGAAGTGCGCAAAAAACATAATATGGGAATAATATTGGGATTGGGAAAATATCAATCGGTTCGTGCACAATGTCAGGAACAGGCAAGTCCTCTGGGTATTTGGATGCAAAGTGATCCAACAAAACTTGAGAAGCACACAATTCTAACCCTAAATTAGGTAACTTTTGGAAGTCTAGGGGTCTAGAAACAACCTCTAAGTCGGGTGAATGATCTTGTGAGATAGATTCATATATAGAATTAGGCAATTCATCTATACAATCATCCACAGGGTCATCTATATGTTCTGTTTGGAACTGAGAGTCACTAGAAGACTGATCATCATCATATAATCTTTGCATTGCCAGAACTCTCAATCTTTGTTCCAAACTAGACGATGTGTGTTTAAAATACTTCTCAGATATCATTAGAGGTGATTCGTCACTTGCCTCAGGTGAAACAAAAGCTTTCTTATGCCATGACTGATCTGTATATTCCCGAAGTGTCATCTTAGACGACGTCTCCATAGATGAGGCAAGAGCTTCCTTCTGCCGTGACCGATCCATATATTCTCGAAGTGTCATCTTAGATGACGTCTCCTGAGAAGGAGTCATCATCCTCAAAAAAGTACCTGAAAAGAGATACTAAAACACAAATCGAGTCAGAAAGAACTAAAAAATCATAAAATAAAAATAAAAATAAATATATACAAAATAAAATAAAAACCTAAACTACGATTAGAAAATCAAAAATACTAACTACAATATTCCACAACCACTCCCCGGCAGCGGCGCCAAAAATTGATGGGATTTTAGATTACCCTATTTAAATAAACCGCAATTGCACGACGTCTCACTAGTAGACAACGACAAGTACGGGTTGAATCCACAGGGAGCGGGAAAATACTGCAATCAATATCTCTAATCAACTAATCAAGAATGATATTTTTGGGATTTTTAGAATTACGAATAAAATAATAAAACAAACTAAACTAATAAAATAATTAAGCAGAGAGAGTCGTAACCAGGGTTTTCAGTATCCACCACTATTTCTATTTAATTACTGAAGTGAAACATAACTCGTGAATATTTAGAGTCGCAAATATCACTGGGACGCCCTAAACATGGTGCATCAAAAAGCCCTAGTCTCAAGCATACACCATACAATTGTGTTAGCGAGAAAATTGTACGAAACTAATTATAGGTCCAAAAATAATACCTGGCTATTCTAAGCATACCCCATCAAAGGATTTAACCCAAGCATGAAATATCAAATAAGTAGACAAATATATTTGCAACAAGTAGATTTTCAAAATAACAACTGTATACCAGAAGCATGGAACAACAAAAACCTAGGCCAAGCATATACCATCAAAAGACGTCACAATTGTTTAATGAAATTCAATAAATCAAAATCATGGAATTAATCTATTTAAATCACAATGGTCTATATCAAATATTTTATATAATTGATCTAAAACTGTTAGTGGTTTAAACATCAAACCCTAGTTACAAATTAATTAGAACATGGAGAAGGGTTTCTTAAAACCCATAAAAATAATTAAAGAGAAGAGTAGAAAGGATTAAACCAAATAGCCAATATAATTATCTTTTCTTTGTTCAGAAACTCATGTATGCGCCTCCCAAAATAGACGAACTCCTCACTTCTGCCTCTCTTCCTTTACCCTAAAAGAAAACCTCCGCCAAAAAGAAGATTTCTAAAAAGAAAACTCCTCCGTACCCCCCCCCCCCCCTGACGCCTGTGCGTTTCTTTATATAAGAAACCAAATCATTACTTGCCACGTCATGTCCTTTTCTTTTCATCCTTAGCTTACGCCTAGCAACACCAACCATCAAGTCCTAGCCTACGGTAGCCATCTCTTATCCATCACTTTCAAAACCTAAAAGAAAACTAAAAGCAAAAGTGTTTCTCTTCTCGATTTCACGTGCAAGCCTTGTAGTACATTGTCTCCATCCAATTCTAGATTCACTTCAACCACGTACTAGACTAGCCGTACCTCAAGCCTACCCCACTACTTCATTAGCTTTCACCTCACCGTACTATTCTTTCCTCATCAATTTCTTCTCTCTCTAGATATTCATTGTCTGACCATGTCTCCTCTCCTTCACGTCAGTTGCACCACTAGCCTCTTAACCCCATACCAAACTTTAAGAGACCACTCATTCACGTCAGTTGCACATTCTTGTATGAATTCTATTGGATATGTCAGCATCCAATGTAACTCAACACAGACTTCAACCATCAGACTACAACCAAACTTCAAGCCCAGCTACGCCTAGGTCTTTGTAGCTTCACTTACTCTATCCAACATACTTCTTCTCTTTTGTGCTGTACACAACACAGAAAACTAAAAGCAATTCCACCTTCTTTTCACTGAACCCGCATCCAACCTATCTCATTCACTTTAGATCCTTTAAGTGCTATTCAGTCCGTTTAACTGAATTTAGTTAGTAACTTGGATTTTCGGTGTACCCCATACAAACACAATAAAATAGTAAATTAATATAATCATAAGCACTAACAAATATAAATTAGACGGTAAAAATGTATGATTTAAGCGCCTATCAGTGAACATTCCCCCGGTGGTAATCCTTCGACTCTTAGAAAAGTCCCTCACTTGGGCCTTGACGTATGTGCCTCTACCATCTTACGTGATTATCTTCAATTGTTAGAAACCCATCATCATGTTGATGTGGTTTACCCACGCCATGGTACCAAGATTGATTTTTTTTTCCCATCAAATATTTTTCTACCAAATTTAGGAACATATGAACTTCAAATGTGTCAGTTCTTATTTGAAATTAAGCCTAATTATTTTCAGAAATCAGATTTGACACATTTTATTTAGAATGACCACCATTTTCATGAACTTCATTGTGGTCAATTGTATAAGTCAAATCCTATTGATTTTAAGGATCCACAATTATTTCGATTATTGTTATTTGATTCGTAAATTGTGACTAATCTTTTTTTGGTCTGGCTGAAGACTTTAAACTTAGCGCTATATGGGAGGCAACCCATATGCTTTTGGTACACGGAGCTGGTAACATCTTTCCATATCTCTGTTCCTTTGTCAATTATTTCTCTTTATCTTTCGAACATCGAGAACTATGTTCAATTTAAGTTTGGGGGTAAGGGAGAATTTTTTTTAATTATTCCAAAATTTCCAACTTTTAGAGTCACGTAGTAGCCTTTTAGCTAAGTTAACATATTGATTCTCCCCAAAAAGAGGAAATCATAATTTCTAGATAAAATTACATCTGTTTTCTTAACCAATTAGAGAATAATCGTGATGGACCCAACCATCCATTGTGGAGACAATTAGTCCAGAAGGAAATACAGAAAGACAGAACTAACCAATCATTAGTGGAAACTACCCTTTTGAGTGAGGCACCAAACTTCAATTGTACTTTTAGAGTGTTTCATCTGCATAAACTTCGAGTAGAAAGATGAACTACTCAAACTCAACCTCGCACCACTTTCAACACTTTTTGATCTATGAGTGCTAATTTTTATCACCGTGAGGGTGACATCGGAACTAGCCTCATCTTGTAGTCTCAGTCAAAAATTATAACTCTCTCTTTCATTAGAAACTCATTATCATCAACAAGTGGAGCAACATCAATTCATGAAGAAGTTGAAGACGTTCAAAGTTTGCAAGCAACAAGGGAAAAGGAAATTAAATATCCATAGTGTCAAAGATAAAAACAAAATATATAAATTTTTGAAGATTTGTGTGCCAACAATTGTGAAGATTCAAGTGCAAAAGTCCTTCTCTATTGGCAAGTAAAGTTTTATTTTTTTTCTGCTTTGTATCATTTTTTATTTCATGTTTTATATATATTATTATCGAAAAAACATCAAAAAAATCATAAATCAATCAATAAATAAAATTGTATAATAAGTTCATCAGGAAAAGCCATGGAGAAGAAGAAATTCAAAAAGAAGTTTCAAAACAATAAGTGATCGAAGAAAAAAAGGAAAGTTATACAAGTTTCAAGGGTTTATCATCAAAGGTTGAAGCCGAAGACTGAAGACAGAGTTGTTTCTATTGAACACTATGAGAGAGTTGTGACTCCAAGACTAGAAGATGAGAGTATGTTCCCTTCCTCATATATGGTCAATTTCCTTAGAAATCATCAAATTTCTTTTCTTTCGAGATCATCGGAAAAGAAAATTAGAAAAAAAAATAAAAAAAAATGTTACCATCAATAGTGTGTAAGTATTCTCTCTTCAATCCTGCTTACACACCAGTGTGACCCTTAAAATCGTTTTCTGAGTGCAAATTCATAAAAACGTATGGTGAGGCAGAGTCGAGGCGAAATGCTTATTCGGTTGCTCTGTTAGTCCGTTGTCCATCTGGCAAAAGACATCTTTGGCACTGGTTCAACTCGTCGCACACTCTCTCTCATTGATTAAGCATATTAGCATATATTTTGTCTGACATTTTTATATTACTTGGCATTTAGAGGATAAACTTTATATCGTCATAGATCTTTGGATACTTGTGACATGAGAAGTTGGAATAAAAGTTTTTTTGTGTATACCTATTGTAAACCCTCACGAGACAGCACTCGCCTGCTAGGATCACCTAGGAGTTTAACGGCTTGCTGCACGTGCTAAGGGTAGTCGTGATTCCTATGTTCATTTTAATTTCTAGATTAGATTTGCTCGAGGATAGCAACATATAAGTTTGGGGTACTTGATAGACACATTAATGTGTCATAATTAGTCTCATATTTATATTGATAGTGCTCAATTTGTACTAATATTATTATTTATTATGTTTTTAGGTATTTTTGGTGGAATTGCCAATTGCGGAAAAGTTGGCTTAAAAGTGTTAAAGACACCCCGGGAAAGTGATAAAGGCACCCAAAAAATTGGCTAAAGGCACCCACAAGTATGATAAGGGTGCCACCTTCTCTAATTCAAAATAAAATTTGGCGGGAAACAATTCTTCTCATCTGTCAAAGTATTTGATCGAGATTTGGTGGAGATATTCAAGGAATTAAGACACGATTAATCTCTTACCCTTTTGAAAGGAATTTGTACGCATTTTAACACACATAAAATCAAAGGGAATCGTGCAAATATTTGATTCTTCCCAAAAACTGGTCGAAAAAATCTCACGTGAAACTTGGATATATCTTTCTTATTTTAGCTCATTGTATTTCTATATTATTCAAAGCATACTTGATAACCAGCGCAACAACATATTCAATATTTGCTTAAAAGAGAAAGAGAAATCATGTCGACAATTTGGAGAGAAAGAAAAAATATTTCTCGGTCTGCCGAGATTGATACCATTCAATACAAGATATTCGAGTGAATCAGGAGCTGTTGATTGTTGTAGTATAAAGAATAAAGGTGTATAAGAGTTTTTTTTTTTATGGGTGGTGGGGGCTGGCGTGATCCAGAAAGCCACAAAATCAAAGAAAAAAAGTCTGCAAATTTTTAGGGTTCTTGAGCTCGAGGAAGAAGAAGAAAATCACGTACAGAAACTGGCATTAAAATCCGTTGCTTTTTCTTTTGTATCCACTGGATATAGCGACGGTTTATGTTATAGTCCCAATGACAGTTTCAGATTTTAATACATAACAAGTCAGAGCTTCTTTTACTGCACCCGAAAGATTTGTTAAAAGTTCAATAGTTTTTAACCTTTCAGCGACAGAATTGGTCAGTTCTTTCTTATAATTTTTTTATAAAATTATGAATAAAATGGTTTCTTCTCTATTATCTTGTATCTCAATTGCTATGACTTGCTAAATTTCTATTCTAGGGTTTAAAAAGAAGTCTTACTATGTTTGCTAGCATGTTGTGATTATTTTCTTTAACAATTCTCTTGGTCCTAATTCTTGTTTAATCATGATAATAATTTATTCATGTGTCTTATAATGCTTGATTAATTGATTTAATTATTCTTTATTAAAGACTAGCATTTTATAGTAAAGAAAATTGTTAATTATTTGAGAAAAATAATTGATTAAAAATTCCATATTTTTCAAGACGCATATAATTGTCCTAAGTCGTCTTGTGCTATTTAATAGAGAAAATTATAGAGAATGATCACAACAATCTAGTTTGCATAGTTGTAATGGAATCTTGAATCTTAAGTTTTCTTTCAATTGTATACAATATCATTTTTAGTATTTCTTGCATATTTAGAATTTTAGTCACCAACTCAATCAATACGTTATTAGCACATTATTTAACTAAAAGTTAGCAATTGCAATTTCAAAATCTATGTGGAATGAATTGTATTTATATATTGTCTTTCAAACTATATATCGGATTTTGGTAAACTTTATATATTCAGAAAGCCCTTGAAATTATCAACGTAACGAGCATAAATAATAAGATTATCGAATTTTTACTTTTTGACATATTTATTTCTCTTTGCTATTTGTATATCGTTTTCCACCAAAACTTCAATAAACTTCAAGGATAAAATGAAAAACTAGCGCTTACTCAAGTGCAACGCATGCACACTCTCCTTGTAAAAGTTAATATGTTTTTTGTTGGAATTAATTTTAGTAAAATATTATAATGGATATGTGACAATTCAAAGCAAGGTTTGAAAAATAACTTTTGTTTCTGAAAAAAAGCCGCTAAAATGGTCATACCTATATAGCGTGCCCCTGAAGTCACCGATAAATAGAAAAAACCGGCGTTATTTAGACCCGTTATAAATTTTTTTACGCACTTTATAACCGTTTTTCTAAAGTTGAATTTTACGTTTTTTTTTCTTCTAAATAACATTTTAGCGAGAGTTTTTTATACCGTTTTTTTCTTTTTTCCGTTTTCACACCCGTTATAACCGTTTTTTAGATAATATAAAAATATTTTCTTACCCACATCTTTATTTCTAAAATTTAAATTTAAAAATCATAATTAAAATCTTGAAAATAAAATAACAAAATAACAAAAATGTTATAAAAATGTTATTTAAAACCTTTTTAACCATTTTCAGACGTGTTAAAAGTGTTAGATATGAATTTCAGATAATAAATTATTTTTTTTTATTTAAACACTATCACACCCGTAATTTAAAAAAATAATATTAAAAACATGTTTTTTTCTTTAAATAATACGTTTTTTTTTGCCCAAAACATATTTCCACGCCTCAAAACGCGTTATAAGGGTGAACCTTGATTCAAAGTCAAGTTTTCATTAATAGCAAGAAACGAAATTATCCACTCGTTTAAAATATGTGGGTCTTTATATGAATTAAATCATCCCCTTCCATGACCCGGTCCAATTTAATTCATCTTACTAACCTATATAACTCCCACCTATATAATCTTTTAGTTGTTCACCAGCCTTTGTTTCTGTATTTTGAGCTAAAAGACAATAATGGATAGAAAATTAGTTGAATTTCACCTCATGGGGATCTTCGATATCTATAAATAAACTTACAAGGTTACACTGCCATGGAAAAAGATTTTTTCCCAGATCGCCCGCGCTCTAATCCTTCCTTTCGCTATCATTTCCCTAGCACAGATAGAAATATCCGCACTAGCCATGAATGCGATTTAATCCAACTTACAGAACCTAGATTTAACCCAAATAGGAAATCCCAAATACATGAGCAACCTCCAAACTCAATTTGCTTCAGAAATGATAATTCTCAATGTATCGAAAGTTATGTACATGCTCTTCTTTGTTATTCTATCTATGTTCTTGACTTCAATTGTCGTTTACACGGTAGCTTGTGTCTATTGTTCCAAATATATAACTTTTAAGGAAGTTATGAGGGCAATACCTAAACTATGGAAGAGGCTCATGATCACTTTCTTGTGGTATTTCTTAATCCTGCTTGTGTACAACTTTATTATGTTTTTAGTAATCATGTTGTTGCTGATTCTTTTTGTAGTATCTGGAATCTTGTTGCACCAACTCTCTGAGAAATCAATAAGCAACATGTATGTTTTAGGCATAATTTTAGTCATCCCTTACATGATTGGAGACATTTATATCAACTTCGTTTGGTACATGGCCAGTGTAGTATCGATTTTGGAAGACATTAGAGGAATTAAAGCTTTTAAGAAGGGCAAGAACTTAATTAAGGGTTGATTTGGATTGTTTTCCTCTTCCATATTCAGCTACAAATCTGTAATACGGGTATAGTTTTTGCCTTTAGCTCGCTGGTGGTACATGGGGAATCATTGGCTATGTTTTTTCGAGTGAGTTTGGGAATTCTTTGCTTAGTGTTGCTGGTAGTTTCCATTCATTTTGGTCTAGTTATCCACACCATCATCTATTTCGTTTGCACTCGTATCACAAAGAGAATATTGATAAGTCTAGCCTTGGGGATTACTTGGATGGCTATCACCTTGGGCATTATGTCCCTGTAAGTAAGAAGGAAGACATTCAACTAGCAGGGTGTTCTGTTTGATTATATATGTACAATACAAACACAAATGTATAACTTTATTTGGTGTGATTTACTGATTATTACAATCTCTTTGTATTGTGAATTATGATTATGTACCAAAGTCTATCTAGTATTATCTATAGAGCTGAAAAGGTTACAAGTACCTTATGGACCCTTGCTGAAATTATCCATTTAAATATCTTTGAATACGAGTACATCATTTGTTTCCGATAGAAAAGTCCCTACAAAAGTTTGGTACCCCAGTAGAAATTAGGTGTTATTATCTCAACAAAATAACTTAATGACAGTACTATTGCACCGATAAGTCTTTTAGGCGACCTGCATCACCAATTGAAACTAAATGATTTTTCTGCAGCGGCATGGAGTATGCCGACACCACTATTCAATATTGAATAGGAGGCATTGTTGCATTAATGACACCTCATTAGCAGGTCCCTCAAATCCTTATGAGCCAGATAAGAAGGATTTTGGTTATAGTTTTCCTTATGACGGTCCGAGACGAGGCGGTATTTGTGATATTTCGGCTTGGGACACATTTTTCTCATTTAAAACCGTGCATAAGACTTTCATCTCACACGACTCCTAAGTGATAAAATAAAGAAGAATTCATCTTTTTTCTTTTTTGGTTACTTTCCTCGCGTATGTATAAGACTGAATCCATTTGATTTCTAATAAATTTTACCTTTGGAGTTGAACTATATTAAGTCTTCTGCTCCAAGGAGATCAATGCAGTAATATTAGGAGGAGTTTTAATGGAACCATAATGAGAGGTCAACTTTCAGTGCGTTCAATAATATACAACGTAAACCTATTTGAAAACAAGAGCCGAGGCTCCTTCTTATTGGTGAATATGTGGTAGTTCAAAGTCAAGTTTTCAATAAACCAAAAGGTCCATTCTTTTGAAATTTCGAGTCCCTGACTCTCTTTTGGATCGTACTAGTACTACTTTTCTACTTGCATGACCCGGTCATCCCATATTACTTCATTCTAGCTAGATATATGACTCCCACACTCATGTTTCAATTGTTAACTAATCTTTCTTTTCCAGAAAAACCATGGATAGAAAATCAGAAGAATTTCAATCCAAGGGGATCTTTGATATATATAGAGAAGCTTACAAGGTTACAATGTCATGGAAAAAGATCTTTTCACAAATTTCCTTTGCTCTTATTCTTCCATTAGCTTCCATATACCTATCACAAATAGAAATAGCTGAACTACTCAGCAACAAGATATTCTTCAACTTAAAATCCCTTGATGATGCCCAAGTAGGAAACCCAAATTACAACAATTTCCATCCTCAAGTTTCTTCCGATCTGATAATTGTCTACGTGTTTATAGCCATCTTCATGCTCTTTACTTCTGTTCTCTACCTGTTATCCACTTCGGTTATTGTTTACACGGTAGCTTGTGTGTATTCTTCCAAAGATATAAGTTTCAAGAAAGTTATGTGTGGGGTGCCTAAAGTATGGAAGAGACTTATGATCACTTTCTTGTGGAAATTCTTGATCTTGATCGTGTACGACTTCATTATAGTTTTAGTGATCATTCTGTTGGCAATTCTTTATGTTTGTTTATTTAAAATATTTTTTGTCCATATCTATAAACCAGCATTCATCATCTTTGTTGTAATAATGATCATATTTATCCTGATTGGAGTGATGTACATCACCCTCGTTTGGTTCTTAGCCAGTGTAATATCGATTTTGGAAGATATTAGTGGAATTGAAGCTATGAAGAAAGGAAAAACTTAATCAAGGGTAAAATCAGGATTTCTTGGTGTATCTATATTACGTTCCAAAGTTGTTGCGCAACTATACAGTTTGCCTTTAGATACCACGTTGTACATGGGGATTCATTGGCTTTGGTTGGTCGAGTGAGTTTGGAAAACTGTTACTTGTTGTTGCTAGTGATATTCGTTCACTTTGGCCTAGTAAACCAAACAATCGTCTACTTCATTTGCAAATCGTATCTTAAAGAGAACATTGATAAGTTTAGCCTTGCTGATCACTTGGATGGCTACTACCTTGGGTATTATGTCTTTCTAAGTGAGGACGAAATCCTTCAGCTAAGAGGGAATTTTGTTTAGGTTTTATTACATATAAGATTTACGTACACACAACTATAAAAATATTTAGTGTGATTTCTTATTTTCTCTTTGTGTTATGATTAATAAATCTCAAAGGAATTATACAAGTTTTATGCATTCTTGTTGCAATCATCCATATAAACTACAATTAAAATAGAATTTAGCTTGTCATACCTTTGGATTAGAAGTTGAATGTCAACTT
Source organism: Papaver californicum (assembly GCA_023531435.1). Taxonomy (NCBI): domain Eukaryota; kingdom Viridiplantae; phylum Streptophyta; class Magnoliopsida; order Ranunculales; family Papaveraceae; genus Papaver; species Papaver californicum. The sequence continues at coordinate 7,724,670 of JAJJMC010025396.1, read as the reverse complement.
TCCTGATTGGAATTTGATATACTTAAGTCTTGAAAGATTATATATAAGTCTATTTTAACATTATTAATTTAGATTCTTGTATTGATCATCGTAATTTTTGTTTGTTTTAAAGATCCGTCTCTTGTGCTGTACGACCATTCAAGAACTATGGTTAAGTAATAAGATTAACAGAAACTATAAGGAGTTCTTCGTCCCTGACATTGTTAGTTCTGTAAGATTACTGTCTAAGCTTGACTTAGATAGATTTGTGGGATAAAATCAGTTAGGTTTCAAAACGTGTAAACCCTAACTTTTGAGTTTGCGTGATATATTTTTTACCTGGAGATCCCTCAAAGTAAATAGATTTCATTACCTTGGTTGAAACATATTTGAAGGAAATCAAATTGGTGTCATGTTAGAGGTAGGGTAACACTTTTCTTCACAGAGGAATGTGGAGAAATTCTTAGGCCTGTAAAGAAAGTCAACTAGGGAATTAAGTGCGTATGGTCTTGCGAGATCCAAGAGACATAAGGAGCACAAATGCAACTGAATAACTCGGAGGATATATTCAGTCTCAACTATATTATATTTTGAAGTCTGATAGTAAGCTATTGTTTCTAGTGGTGTTCGAACTGGACGAGCTCCGGGGTTTTACCGCCATATTGCAAGTTTCTTCATTAATAAAATTTCTGGTATCTTGTGTTTTTTATGTTTTCATATATATTTCTTTATAATTGAAATATCAGAAGTAGTACATTAATTGAAGGTATCCATAGGAATGTCATAATAGTCTTGACGTTTAGACCAAACTTCTTCCCCATTCCTTTTCTCAAACTGATCAATACGACTCTTTAAGTCATCAATTGTCCCTTGAATATCTCAAAATGTACCTCCATCCTTTGATTTTGCTGGTCCAACTTATTTGTGTATTGTCGTATTATATTTTTCAGATTAGATTAGTCATGATTAAACACATATAACATATCCTTCCATCTTTGTGATTATTCGCTTTCATACCCCCCATGGTTCTGTGATGTGATTTTATATAGTGGTAAAAAGAGGTTCGATTCTCGAACTTGTGAAGGTAATGATTTTAGAAAATATTAGACTTAACCTAAACTAATAAAAATCAGGAAAATACACTAGAGATGATTTTTAGAAAATATGGAGAAAACTAGGAATCAGGATTCAGTTATTTCTAACAATTCATGTGATTAATCATGTAATTCTTTTTAGCAATTTAATTCAAGTTTGCCAAAAATATGTTTCCTAAAAGAATAATTGTAAATCCTAAGCATGGGACATCAAGAGTAATTAACTAAGCATGACCCATCAAAAGAGAACACAACTATTTAATAAAAACCATTTTTTTCTAATTTAAATCCATGCAAATAATAATAAAAGAATTATAAATAATTATTAGAAAATAATTAAATCACATAAAATTGAGAAAAATACCTTATCCATCATCCCAGTAAATAAACTTACCCCATGGTGAAGAAAACTTGCTCAAAAGTTGATTTCATTGCTCAAAATATTGATTACAAGGTTTAAGAATAGTGCAACAGCTGAACAGATACGTATATAAGTGTCACAGAACAGGGTTCAGCTGTTACAAAGAGCTTTAAGCAACAGAACGTTCAAAACTTAACGCAACAGGAGCAGAGCTGCAACAGTGGAACAGCAACACTTATAAATGTTACTGAGTCGTCTTCTTCGGTGATGGTGGATGAAGAACACGCCGGCCGGAGCACCAGCAGGTCACCGGCGGCACCGGAACTTCACCGGATTTCTTCTGAATCACTCCCTAGGCTTCTGTATATGATTTTCTTGGCTTCACTTCGTATTTATAGACTTCACAAACCCTAGAGAGAGTTCTAAACCTAATAGAACTCTCTCAAATCACTCCAATTCTTCAATCCCAATCCAAACAGGAACCGAGTCCTGATTCCGGCCAAAATTGGGTTTCCCGAGCTGATTTTCTGGGATTTCTTGATGTCTTTCGATTTCTTCCAACTCTAATTGCAATGGGTCATCTTCAATTGCCGAAAACAACCCAAAAATCGCAACAAATCCTTTTCCCGTTGAAACAGGAACTCCCGATGAGTTGGATCGGCCGATCCTGGGTTAACTCGCTGGCTCGCTGGGTTGACTCGCTGGGTTGACCCGATCCAGCTCAGCCCGATCCAAGGGTGCCCCAATCCAAAGTGTGGGTGCCTTGATCCATTTTCCCGGGTGCTTTGAACACTTTTTGAGCCAATTTTTCCACAAATCTTTATTCTTCTAATGTACCTAGAACAGCATAAAAACACGTAATAGACACACAATCGAATACTAACTCACTAGAAATTAAGGTGCAATTTAGACACTAAAATGTGTCTATCATTCTGCAGCATTAGAAAGAGCGATTGTGAGGAAGAACCATTCTATCAAAATCATTCGTTTAACTTCATTATTTAACTGCTCTGGTAAGGTCAAAATATTTATATGTATGAGATTTATCATTGCATATCATAGGATATTGATCATAAACAAATGATTAGTTGTGATTATACCCTTGGTATGGTTGATAGTTGTCAAAAAATTAAAATTGAAAACCATATTGCACAACAAATTACTTTACTTATTTCCCTCTGATACTAACAAGTAATATATCGGTTCTAATGATTGTTCTCATAAAAATCTGTGTAATTAAGATGTTATTTGGATTATAAAATCAAGGATAAAATAAATTACTAAGGGGATTGGTTGATTATCTAAAAAGAAAAGAAAAAGGACATATGATTAATCAATCCTTCATTGTTACTGGGCATTAACTCAATCAACGTAAGTATTTATCTTTTGTTAGAGTTATATCTTCACCAACCATAGAATAAAAAGTATGCTCTCAAGGCAGAATAATTAGTGCAATGCTATATCCAAAATTCCTCATATCACCAAATAAAAAGTACGCTCTGCTATCAGATTCCATCAGTCTGAACCACTAAGAAGTATGCTCTCAAGGTGTAACCCAGTCGAATGCTTTAAGGTTTATGAATTTAGGTTGATCCTAGCAATTGAAATTAATATGTTCAACTCACTTATAAGTGTTATCTTCACACTCGATCTCTCCGCAAAAGTTCTATGTATGGTCTCACGTTTTCCATTTGTCTAAAAATGTGCTCGACAACTAGGGGTAGTTCAATCTCTACTAGCATTAGAATGATCAACATTGTAATTTAATTTGATAAGTCTGAATTGGCGACTTGTCAAATCATCCAAATTTGATTTTAGGATGTGATATTATTTCATGGATTAACTAATCAGAACAAGTAATTTTATTCAAATTTTGATACCCTTGATGCTACCAACGACTTAGTTTTTGACATTTGGGTTAAAAATTTCATGGATATAGATGTATGAATTTCTTTGCTTCTGGAATCTGGTTATGCTTGTGAGTACTAGAAATTACTAGATAATCCTGTTTTGAGGGTCCGGTTAATGGTTGGTCCTCCCATAAAACTTGTTTAGACGTTAGTCCGTATTTATAATTTTAGACCCAAAAAGTTGATCCATATTCCATCACACGTGTTTTAGAAAAAGTATTCTTTCAAAATGCCCATAATAACCTTGATATAGATGAACAAGCAGACTAGATCACAGTACTTCGTTTTCTTTTCCATAACTGCTCGAGCTATGGTCTGGCGATGAAGATCATAAATTTCCAGTTTTCGCTCAAACAACAGCAACCGCGAACCTAGTGAGCCTCAGATTGGGATTTGCCGTTCCCGTTTTGTTGCAGAGAAAACCCTAATTTTCTTTCTTCTTCTCTATATTTACTTTCGTTCCTTTCTGATCGAATCAAACTTCACTTTCCTCTTTCCAAAATCCAAAACCCTAATCTAGGAATTAGATCTCGGAGTTGCACAGTATGAGGAGAGATCCTTAGAGTCACTCAATTTGGGGGGAATCTGGATTTGATTTTTGAAGGTTCAATTGATTGGTGTTTGAGGTATGTTATATCAAATTTCAGATCTTCTTCCATTTCTTTTACCTTTTTGTAGATTTCTGAGAACTTCTCTTCATAATGATTGTTTGATCCATTTGGTTGTACCGAGTTGTTAAATTTAGAGTTTTCGCCATTCTCTTTTTACTTTCTGGGATATGGTGTGTGTATGAAATAACTTTAGTGCTTTTACTCAGTACCTCATGCTTTTCCTCGTGATTACATGTAAGGGTAGAGATTTTTAATAGGTTTGGAGCTGTCATTGAGGGTTGCATACAGAAGATAGACAAAACTGGTGCTGCTTTCATGGCTCTAGAAGATCCAAAAGTTGTTCTTGCCAAGAACACACAGTGGCATGTGTTTGCAGCCTTTGGTTTGTTTGCTATTCTGCTCTTGATGGACATGCATATTGAAGAGTGAAAGTTAATACTTAAAGATTTACATTTTCAGGTACATTATAGGGAGGCCAAGCAGACTGGTTAGTTGATAAGTGCACGGTAAGTGTTAATGTGCATTATGGTTTGCTTAAATGCAACATGGTTTTTAAATATGTCTTAAGAGTATAATATTTTGTTTCAAATCATGACATGACCAAAATACTTTGATTCAGTCCGGTGTCTCATGCTCTCACTTGTTTAACAACGTTAACAGAAAATTCATCTTTTAATTGTTAAGCTAGGAGCTAAACCTTTTTATTTTCCCCAGGAACTGGGAGCTAGTAGCTTAACTCCTCTACTAACTGAGCGATCTCCTTCAATATCAGAAAACAGGGTGGACAGATTGCAGCGGGTGATTGTAGGTGATTAGCTCTGATTAGTATCATCCATCATATAGGTGTAATTTTAACTTCTTTTAAATAATGTCATTTTATATTTTGAGGATGCCTTTTTAGTCATCATTATGTTTCCTATGTTTGATATTTTTTTTTAGAGTTTAGCTTGAGACTATGATACCATATGAGAAAGATAAATGCTCATCCATAATTCTGACAGCATAATCACTTGTTAGCGTAAGTGAGATTGATCTGTTTTTGACTCAAGAATTTCAGAGATGCACAAGCATCGTGTTTGCTCGTATAGAACTCCTAGACTTTAGTGCATTAGATAGTGATGCAAGACCTTGATACTAGGACTCGAGCTGCCCAATTACTCTTTTTTCCTTAAGCAAAGCGAGTTGAAATATGTTTTATTTTGTTTCTTCCTTTTTCAATAAATTTGAATGCTGAGTAATTTTTCAGAACTTTAGTATGAATTTTTTATTTTTCCATTTCCATTTTCATTTCTATTTTGAATTTTGATTATATTTTCGGTGGCGTGTATATAGAAATTGTGGATGGGTGAAGAACCTGCTTGTTTAACACCATCGAGCTTCTAATTGTTTGCTTCGGTAATTATATGTGTATATGTACTGTGATATCTGCTAGGCAATATCTACTAGGTTTTCACTTAGTACATACCAATATCTACTAGGTTTTCACACTATATATATCAATATCTACTAGGTTTTCACTCAGTACATTTAATATCTACCAAATAAACTTTGCAAATCTGTTTTGTTTACCTATATAAACTTTGCATGAGCCTTGAAAAACATGAGCCTTACTGAATTACTACATGCTGTAGTATTGGAACCATCGTCGATGTTAACATGTCTAACAAGTAACTACCCAATGACCTATCATCCTGATGAAAAGTAAACAGTATATTCCGTAACCATCATATTAATAATTAAAAAAGGTCATCTTGATTACTATCTCTGTTTTTCTGACATGATAAAGAGTCTACCCTAGTAACCTTGTAGTATTTATTTCTGGCAAAAACTAGATCTGCAGACCAGAGATAGAGTAAAAAAAAGAAGTCCGCATGATGAATATTTGCACCTTCTGATGTTAGATAGTCATACACTATCCATTTTGTGTTTTTGGTTTAGTAATTTCATCCTCCATGTTAAGGCATAGATCGAGGGCTATCTGTACAATAACTTAGAGACTTCACGAAACTGTTTTGCAATGGAGGCCTGGCTTCATGTTTAATTAATTTATTTTATCAATATGATGAATGAATAACTTGAACATTGACTGAGTCTTGGAATTTTTTGATTGATCGATTGTGATGTGTAATGTTACTGTTCATGTCATGCTTATGTGTAAATCCTGGTGATTGAGTGGGAAAAATAATAGAGAGCTTTTATTTCCAGTAATTGCACGAGACAAACTTGCATAGACATGGACTTCAAATTGGAGCCAGGTATCATAGAACACGATGTAATTTCCCACCCAAAAAAGGATAAAGTTTTCTCCTGAATTTTGATATGATTCTGGTTAGTTATAGACCACTCATATGATTATAATTTTTTTTTTGTTTTGTTTCTTTCTGCAGGCTGATGAGTTAGTTTTGTTGACTAAAGCTATGCTTGACAATGAGAGAGGACACTTTTGTCCACACTCGTACAAAGGACATGGTTGTATACAAGAGTGCTCTCTCTTAATGTCATTCGATCTCGATGCAAGTGAAGCATGAAATGCTTAATGCATATCTGCTCTCATTAATCATGAAATGATGACAAGAAGGAGATCTAGGTTGGTTCTCAGTTCCAATTTAGATTAGCTAGATGCAATTGTGATGAGATAGTTCTGTGGACTGCAGCTTTGCATGAAAACGAGAGTGAGCACACTTGTCGTCATTCATGAAAGGGACATGATTGTGTACAAGAGTGTTCTTTCTCGGTGTCATATGATCTTGTGATCTGCAAAGCATGCTATCTTTATGCAAGTCTGCCTGTGTCATATGATCTTGTGATCTGCAAAGCATGCTATCTTTATGCAAGTCTGCCTGCCCTCAGTGGTGAGCATGAAATATTGGACAATGGAGGAGTGATCTAAGTTTATCCTCAACTTAGTATGCTTTTTCTCACTCAGTACATATCAATATCTACTAGGTTTTCACTTAGTACATACCAATATCTACTAGGTTTTCACTCTATACATATCAATATCTACTAGGTTTCCACTCAGTACATTTCAATATCTACAAGGTGTTTCGTTTAATGTTGTAGTGTTGATCTGAATTTGGACTCAGATTGCATTTGTTCATGCTAAGTTGAAAACTTAATTTAGCATTTATATTTGGTTTTCTGAGTTTGAGACTACATTCTGAGTGTCTCACTTGTATGAGTAGTAACTGATTTCAGGGAGAAGCAGTTAAGATTACTATGAGTTGCTGCAAACTAGAGCGATTCGCTTGCGTCAGCTGTGAAGTTATGTGACTGAGCCTGTTGGACTTATCTTTGTTTCCTTGATCAGAAATTACATGCAAGACAAGAGTCCAAGGTAGACGAGTTGATGTAGGTACTTAGTATAGCATTACTATGCGTCAACCTTACACCAAAAAAGATGCATGCAATAGAAAATGTTGATGTTATGCTAGGAGATAAGACATGAGAAAGAAGAGTATGCTAAAGTTTCTATAGAAGGGGTCACCGGTAACAACAACAATTAAACAGAGGAGGCACGAGAAAGGAGCGCCAACATCGACATCGTTGCTAGCTATTTTTTTGGTGTTTGAAACTTGTTGTACCAAATTTTCTTTTCAAATGATTATCTATGCAGTACTAATCAGTTGGTTTTCAACATGTTGTGGAAGTTATATTTTAGACTGAACATGTTGTAAATTTGCACTTTCATATTATAAGATCTTTAGATGAAATAAATTTGAATTACACAATTGTCATAATCGATTTTGATACATTACAAATCAATATAATACAGTAAGTGATCATGTCTGCAATCCCAAATTCTACAATCTTTTAGCACCTTTTTATGTGCATGTCAAAAACCATCCAGTTTCTGTCAATACAACCAAATATGTACTGCAGTTTTTACCAATATAATCAAATATGTATTGGCAGTTGACACTGTTAAAAACCACCTAGTTTCTGTCAGTACAACCAAATATGTACTGCAGTTTTTATCAGACAACCTAATATGTAGTGGGTTACCTCATATTCTAAAGTGTCTATATCCTTTAAGAATTCATCACAAATCTTTGTACTGTAAAATATGTACTGGGTAATAGAAAATATGTACCGTAGGATATGTACTGATTGATAGGAGATATGTATTGTAGAATATGTACTGCTCAATAGAAAATATATACCGTAGGATCATCATGTGAAAAAAATGCTACAAAAAAAATCATGTGAAAAAAAACTGGAAAATATAAGTGAAAGGAAAAAACACATTTGTTGATGGTGATTCTTCTAAATCACAATCTTCTATTGATTTTTGGGAGAAAAATGTCGTGATATGCTAATTCTTCTTAGTAAACTAGGGTTTCGTTGTTGGTGATTCTTCAAAAAATAGGGGTTATGCTAATTCTTCTTATTAAACTAGGGTTTCGTTGTTGGTGATCCTTCAAGAAATATGGATTTTAATGATTTCATATATTTCTTCATTATAGATCTATGTTTTGATAATTATCACGTGATTTGATTGTAGATCTTGGTTTTCGTAGACTTTTGACATAAGAAGAATTAGGAAGACAGAAGGAGAACAACGAAGGAGGAAAAACAAAGAGATTTAGGGAAAATCATGTTTTTATTCACACGTATGATAAGTGGGTAGCTAAGGAATTTTAATGTTTTTATTTTATTTTGAACTTACGGATAAATGGGTTCTTCCGAGTGGACTATATGTTAACTAGATCCGGGTATTCTGGACCAACCAACAAACTATCCTTATGTTCTTCCGAGTGGACTATATGTTAACTAGATCCGGGTATTCTGGACCAACCAGCAAACCATCCTTACGAGTATGCTTAGTAAAGTCAGAAGAAAAAAATGAAAATGTGAAACATAGTAGCATATAAAACTTCATTCAGGATATAATTAGACTAAAACGACCTTTAACAAGATAAATGGGTCGAGCAGCCGGCCTGGCCCATTTTGCACCTCCAATTAATTTAGTTGTTGCCTTTAACATACAGTATTTGAATCACTTCTATTATGAAGGTGCCACTTTTGACCCCTTACGCTTTCCCACTAGCTTAACCGGTTATTTCTTTCTTCCTCACCCAAAAATTCTCTATTCTTCTCCCTCTTTAATCTCTGATTGTCCGTTTTCTCAGCCATGAGCGGCTAATTCGCCGTCCCATAGGCTTTGATGGACACCACATACACAGATCTATAGTTATTGAATTTTTTTGTTATAGATATCATTAACTAGGTGGCAAGATTTTTTAGGGTTTTATGGGTTTTCTGTAGTTCAAAGGCTAATCCTTATTCTTGTTGTGTGAATTGAGGTTTTTTAATTACAGGAGTCAGTTTTTGGTGATGATTACTCTGGGTTGGAGGCAAATCTAATTTGAGACGCTTCCATCTATGAGAGACATATAATTTTTAATTGCTAAAGTCAGGTAATCATGAGATTTTGGATGAAAACTATGGTTAACCTCTGGTTTAGAATCTAATGCTTTTCATCCTTCCTTTCTTTTTTCGTTTATATTGCCATTTGGAGCTGTTTCATTTACTTTCTTTACATCTGGCGAAATTCCTACTCATTTTTATCTAATTTGCAATCTCTCTAATTATTTTCTGACTTCCTCTTTTGATCTCTGTTTGTGTCATCATGAATTCTGTTTTTAAATTTCGATTTGATATCTTCCTCTCTCTTTATATACCCTGTGTTTTTGGAGGAGTTCTCATCCTGTTCGTTGCCTTTCTTGTTCCTACTTGTATCCTCACTTTAACTTATTCACCAGTTCTTCTTTCCTTTCCTATAATATTTCCTCTTTTTTTTTTTGTGAGCATCTTTCCAACCATGTTTGCTGCTTGGCATGGAGATGTCTCACAACTTACTAATCAACTTCAAAACTCCCTGAATCTGAGTCAAGGAAGGCAGTTTGTGTCTGATGATATTCCGCCAAGTAGATTTGAAAATGATAATCTTCTTTGGACACACTGTTTAGTTGGCAGATTTGTGGAACCTGTTGAGAGAAACTGCTGGGATTTAAGAACTGCTCTTCTTTTCCAATGGAAGGTTCAGGGGGATTTATCATTTCGTAAAGCTAGTCCTCTAATATTCTTGTTTTATTCCAGCTAGAACATGAAATGCACAGAGTTTTGGGTTTAGCCACTAGAAGGGTTCTGGGGATCTTTTTTCTTATCAAAAAATGGGATTCTGAAAATGATGTAACCAACTGGTATCCTACTGAAGAAATCTTTTCATAGCCATTCACAAACTTTTCCCTGAGCAGATTTCTGATACTAATCTCCGTAGGTATTTGGCGTGCAATAGCTAGATTTTACCTATCCCATTAGACAGCTCAATGGTACTTTCTCTATCACTGTCAAAGCAAGCATTAGATTTAGGAACCCTATTAGATTCAGTGTTAATGCTGAAAATGGGGCTGATTAACACTGTGAGTTTCGAGTTCCATAATTTTCCATTCAATTTTTGTGGTTATTGCGACTTGATTGGGCATAAACTGAACTCTTGCTTAAGATTTGCTCAAGTGCAACATCAGGCGGAAGTACAATAAGTTGAAGCAGATGCAATTGTGGCTGCCATGAATCAAGCCAATGTAAATGCAGTGGTGGAACAAGATGATATTCACCCTGCAATGGTCCAGCCAGATATGAGCATCTCTAGCTCTGAAGATAGCCCCTCTAGCTATGCCTCTGAAGACCAACCAACGGAGGTAAACTATTCTGATCTTTCTTATCAATTTGATGAAGAAGTTGTTAGTCAGCCAGATTTTTCAGAAGTTTCAAAACATGAAGTTAAAGCAAAGCCACACCTTCTTAACTTCTTGGCTCCACCATGTTGGGAAATTAAGAAAATTTTCAAAAGGGACAGGCCTTATAAGAAGCTAAATTTGATTCCAAATGATTGGGAGAATTCTTCAAATTCTATCCAGCATGAAGAAACACCATGGGCCCATTATTGGAAAAACTGGAAATCAATAGAATCCTGTTTTCATTGGGACACTCCATTTCCAGCAGCAAAGAGGCAAAGGTTGGAGATAAAGACAAAACCAAGAGAAATCATAGTGATTGAGCCTTCGGTTACTCTTCGAGACCCACCACACCTTTGGTTTAAAGGAGAAACTTCCTCCTCAGCAGCTCCACCTGTGGAAGACATGGATAGTAAGGTCAATGATAGATCGGATGATTCCGAGAAGTCTATCCCTAAGAACTGCAGTCACACATGTGATCTTATTTCAGCATTTTGTGATTACCTTTATTGTAACTTTGTTTAGGTTTATTTTGTTTGTTGTACTTTACTTCTAGTGTAATCTACCAGTTGTTTTTCTTTACTCTCTTTGCCTGAATTCTTTCTTTGTGCATTCATCATCCCTTCTTGTTATTTGTCTCTTGGTATTTATATCTGTAATCTAATTTCTGTGCTTAGCCAAATCTATGAGCCTTTTCAATTTGGTGGTTTCATTTGCTGCCTTCTGAGGGTTAAAATAACGGTTGTCATGTTGCTTTCTTTGTTCTGAGCTATTCCAATTTCTTTAGTGGTGTAGCATTTTTCTATTTGTGCATCTCACTTATTCTGCATCTTCAGCTCTTTAGCTTTATACTCTTCTCCTGTTAATTTGTAGAGCTTTTGATTATCTCATTTGCATTTTTAGAGTTTATTCTTATCACTGCGCAGGTTTCTCTTTGATCCTCTTAGCTTGTGTCAGTTTCAGTTTGGTGCTGACAGATTCTTTGACCTGTTCTACTTCCTATGAATTTGAATCTTCAACTCATTCGGTTTTATTTCCTTTCACTTCAGTTTAATCCAAATCTTATTGTTGTTTTCCCTTTCAAATCTAATCGGTATTAAGTTGCTTTGTTCACAGTTCCTTTGGTGCGCTATCCTTTTTGTGTCTCTTGGATTCTTCTCATTTGTAGTGCGCTACCTGTTTTTTGTTTTCTTTCTTTCAGCAAGTTCTAAGTTTAAAAGTTTGTTTTCCTAGACTTTGCTGGGTTACTTTGGCTCAGTGGCATATGTTATATATTCTCCAATTCTGTGCATTCTAGCTTCCCCTTGCATAATTCTTTTCACAGGTTTTCTATTTTTCTCTTTTCTTTCTGTCACTTGATTTGATCCTTGTTTTGTGTAAGCTCTCAGATTTGGGTCATCGATTTAAGTGTATTGATTATTCCCTTCAGTTGTGGTTCGCCACCTGTTGTACACATTGAATTCTTTCTATCAATATGTTCTATATTTAAAGTATTCATTTTTAGACTGCGCTGCGTTTCATTGATTCAGCGGCATAAGTTCTTTGTTTCCCAATCTGTCCATTCCACTTAGCTCATTACTGAACCCTATACACAGAATTTTCTCTCAGTCCCTCTTATTCCTGCCAATTGTTGTTGATCCGCGTTTAGTGCAAGGTGAGTCATAGGGCCAATTTCTTTAGAACCCACTATGCGTCCTCTTTAGTCAGGCTTCAGTTCGATATTTGTTTTATTGTGAAGCAGTTTCCTTTCAAGCCAGTTATTTGCGGGGAAAACGAATCGAATGCTAATTTAGGAAAAAGTAGGGTGAGCAGGTGATAATTCATCAATCCTTAAACATTTGTACTGTTAGAGTACTTTATTTAGATTCGGGTGATCGATCTGTACAATCTTGGCCTAAGCCAAGTAATGGTCGTTCCAGTCACAAAATAAAAAGAGGAAGGGTTGGTTTTAGGAAAGGAAGCAAGAGAAGGTTGAGGTCAGAGTATCAGACTCTGTTGGATGTAGTTGGTGTAAATACCTATGAACAAATTCTTTTGTGTGAGAAGGTTGAATGACCAAAGTTGTTCGACTTGAATTGTTCTGCTTTTGAACTTGTTCAAAAGTTGTAAACTTGTTGTCGTGTAAAAACTTGTTTTGTTTAATAGATTGAGCATCTATTTATATCATAGCTATTGTAACCACTCGACCTCTTTTCTGGAAGAAATTGTCGATGGTTGAGTAGTGGAGAAGGTGTTGACAACTGCTCTTCACTTCGATTATAGCTGAATAGTCAATTATTCAACTTACCACTCCTTTACTCAACTGCTACTCGAACTTTCCAGAATTTCTTGCTGTACCACATGTGGTAGACCACCAGACCAAAACCCTAATGTAAATCAATTGGGACATGCTCAATGGGTATCTTGACTAAAGACTTGTCTTGCTTGACTAGCTGATGAGTCTGTCTCGCTTGACTAGACTGGTGAGTCTAGCATACTAAAATAAATATATCTTGCTTGACCAGCTGATGAGTTTAGCAGACTAAAATAAAATAAATATGTATTTATTTGTGTATAAGGTGCAGTGTGTCCATCTTAGTCAATTTTGTATTGACATGTTTATCTTGTAAAAACAAGTGTATGTTGTTGAACATGAAAAATTATAAGTGAGGCCTCATACGAATATATATGTAAGAGAGGCCTAGCATAGCTTAGGGTTTTGAAACTTGTCAAAACCCTAATTTGACAAACCAAATTATTCACGTGAAAAAAATAAGGAAGAGCGCCAAATTGAGATATTCACGTGATGGAAGAGAAAGAGCGCCCAACTTTTGTCTTGTAGCAAGAGTCTCACGTTTTTCTCTTTGCACTCGGCCTCACACGTTGAGGGTAAAAAAGTAAACACTAATTTTTGGTAAGAAGCAAAACGTCGAATTTTTAACAAGAAGCAAGACACTCATATTTTACAAGAAGCAAGACACTCATAATTTACCCTTGTGCTCAGCCTCACATGTTGAGAGCAAAATACTAAAATACCAAATTTTGGAAAGAAGCATGATGTCCACGCTTGGATTCTGAATAGGCGTGCGAGCCTGGCCTGAGAAGCAAGACGCACAAGCAAAGGTAAGGTGCGTTTGAAAAATTAGGGTTAAATTCTCCTTTTCGAAATTAGGGTTTGAAATACTTTTGACACACTTTTGAAACGTATATAAGTGTTGCGAATTTATTTTCAAACCCTAATTAGGGTTTGAAAATACTTTTGACACGCTTATAGTGTTGTGAATCTGTTTTCATACCTTAATTAGGGTTTGAAGATACCTTTTGACACGCTTATAAGTGTTGCGAAGCATTTCAAAACCCTAAATTGTTTTTTTTTACTCATTCGCATTAGTTGTTTCTTTAAGTAAAGGAATAATATGACTGAGGTCGGATTTTTAGCTAGTAGAAGCTATGAAATTGTGTCGGTCACAATTTTGACTTGAATTTAAGCACAGTTGTGGTACTTTAATCAAATAAATCCATAGATAGAGCTATATATAAGTTTTTATAGGTTAATATTGCTCAGCTGAACATGAATATTAACATGGGTAATTTTTGAAAATTCAGTTGTGGAATATAGCACAAAAATAACACTCAAGTTGCTCTATACTAGTGGAAAATCCATCTAGGACCTTGAGATTTTATGTAAAAATCATAAAACATCTGGGAATATTGTAGTAAGCGCCAGTGTTGTTCTGATGATTTTGTATAACAATGAATAATGATCAAATTCATCAATTTGATCGTATATGTAGTTGGTCATACATACAAAAAGAGGATAGGGATAAGCACCTGAGAGAGGATAGAGATAGGCGCCTACTCAAGAATTCTTTTGCAGAATTTTATAAAATTTAGTATTTCTCAGGCCCGAGTCTTAAGAGATAATTTACTATTTTATCCTCGTCAAAAATCCACCATATACACCAGCTTAATTTAACTTGGTCCTTGCTCTTGGTTTGCGCTCTTATAGCGTTAGATTCCGGTGTTAATAAAATCTTTGTTTCAGTTTTAATCGAGTTGACATTTTTCGTTGTCTCAGCGAAATAAGCTCTTTCCCTCCCAAATTTGTGCATTCCAATTTACTACTTACTGAATCCTATTCACAAATTTTCTCTTAGTCCCTCTTTTTCCTGTCTATTTTGTTGATCCTTTTTTAGAGCAAGATGAATCATAAAGCTCATCCTTTTTTTCTCTTAGAACCTTCTCTGCGTTTATTTAGTCAGGCTCCTTTTCTCAATTTGTATTTTGAAGCAGTTTCTTTCCTAGCCTGTTTTAATTCATTTGAGCACTATCTCTTGTGTCTGTTATTATAGCATTAGCTTCATGTGTTTAAACAACTCTTGATTTTTTTTCAGTTTTAATTGAGATGGCATATTTTCTTCATGAACCTTCTCTCAGTTTGAGTTTCGGATATGAAAATCTTATTTTGGAACGTACAACACATTGGTACACCCATTACAAGGGACCATTTAAATTTCCTATGTCAATCACATAACCCAGATCTTGTCTTTCTTTCGGAACTTAAAGCCCCCTTTTCTACGATAGATCTTTTATTTAGAAAATATTATTTTCATGACTGGTTTACTTTACCTTTTGTGAGGAAAGCGAAGGGGTTCCCAATTGCGTGGCACAATAATATTGAATTAGAGTTAGTATCAACCTTTTTAAATGTGTGCCACTTCAAAGTGAATGTAAATAATAAAAATGTTTTGTTAACGTGCATTACGGTGCTATTGGAGCTGATGACAAAATAAACCATTGATATCATATTGTTCAGTTTGGTCAACAAATTCCAGAGCCTTGGGTGATAATTAGAAACTTAAATTTTATTCTAGATCAAGCAGAAAAGCAAGAAGGAAATAGAGTTCAAGCAGCAAATATTCCATCTCGCAGATGATAGATTCTTTGGGATTGTAAGATGCAAGATATGAAGGATCTCCTTTTACATGGTCAAATAATCATAAAGGTGAGGCGAATATATGCAAAAGAATTGACAGAACGCCGGTATCCTACCAATGGATTCAAAGTTTTATGGACTCCAAGGTACGTCATCTACCTTGGGTGGGTTCAGATATACCCCATGCTTTTCGATTCGAACCCTGAGTTTAATAAATTGCAAAAATTATTTCGGTGCCTTGGATCTTGGCTCTCTCACCTCTCTATAAATAATATTATAGCGGCGTCATGGAAATTACATTCTGATAACACTTCCGATCAAAACTTTTCCTTGAAACGTCGTCTTCTATCCTCGGATCTAGCTCACTGGAATAATGATATCTTTGGGAATATTCATAAAAATATAAGATCACTGAACAATAAAATAGAAAATCTTCATAAGTCAGGAAAATTCCATACCCAGTTGGATAGGCTCAAAGAGTTACAAGAAGAATTAGGGAAGTGGTACGAAATCAGAAATGACTATTATCATCAATTATCCCGTGAAAAATTCTTCAAGGAATATGATCAAAATACAAAATACTTACATGCGTCAGCTTCCAATAAAAAAAAGAATAAACGCAATCCACTCACTTAGGGAACCATCCGGAATTTGGATTTCTAAAAGAGGCCAAATATACTCCCTTCTTACTAATCACTTCTCGCAAATAGGCAATTCTAAATTTAATAATTACAACCATTCCTTATCTGATATTATAAATTCTTGTATCTCTGGGCAGAGAACTTAACTCTTAATGAGATCCCTTCTAAAGAGAAAATTTGGCAAACTCTGTCAAAAATGAACGCCTGGGGCGCCTCGGGCCTTGATGGTTTCCAATCAGGTTTCCTTAAATCAATTTGGCATATTTTAGGTCGGGATATCATCTTTGTAGTCCAAGATTTCTTTATCTCTGGCCATCTTCATCCTGAGTTTATTTCCAAATTTGTAACGTTAATTCCAGAAATATCTACCCCTCAAACGCCCTCGGATTTCAGGTCGATTAGTCTAAGCAATTAAATATACAAAATTATCTCCAAAATTATTGCTAGAAGACTCAAGCCCCTCATAAACAAAATAATTTCTCCAAACCAGTCTGCTTTCCTATATGGAAGGCAAATTACTGATAATATAATAATTGTTCATGAACTTCTTCACTCCATGAAGATTTCTAAAGCCAAAAAAGGTTTTCTATCTCTAAAATTAGATTTATCTAAAGCTTATGATAGAGTGGAATGGCCATTCATAAAACAAACCCTCCTAGTATTCGGATTTGATAAATCTTGGGCGAACCTTATCATGCAATGCATTACCAATACTTCTTTCTCTATCCTGCCTAACAGATCTCCTGGCCACAACTTTTCCACTTCCAGAGGGCTTAGACAAGGTGACCCTCTTTCCCCATATTTATTTCTTATTTGCATGAAAATTCTTTCAAGACTTCTGTCCAAATCAATCTCTGGAATAAAAATCAACAAATCTGCGCCCACGATTTCCCATCTTTTTTTCGCAGATGACTTTTTCTTTTCAATAGGGCAGATTTAGGAGGAGCCAAAAAATCTTTTAGACTTCCTTTATAAACTCGGTGAGATAACGGGACAAATGGTCAATCTTTAAAAATTCGGGATTTATTTCAGCCTTCGTATCCATCCCAAACACGGTAAAATAATAGCAAAATTTGTAAAGTACTGTTAATGACTAAAAAAGATACATATCTAGGTACTCCACTTTTCTTTGATCGGAATCACACAAAAAAAAATTGAACCCCTATTAAAAATAAATATTATTCTTCGCTTCATGGCTGGAGATCAAAACTTCTTTCTCAAGCGGGGAGAACAGTTTTAATTCATTCCGTTCTTCAATCATACCCCATTTATAAAATGCAATGCCTTTCTCTTCCTAAATCCACTCTAGACCAATTAGATCGGATCCAACGTGATTGTTGGTGGACTAAAGATCAGTCCAAAAGAAGAGGTGGATACTTAAAAACGTGGAAAAATATATGCAAACCCAAGTTTATGGGTGGTCTAGGAATAAAAAATCCTCACCAATTTAATGTTGCCCTTCTTACAAAATTGGATAGTCGTCTCATCCAGGAACCAGATCATCTTTGGTCGTAACTTCTAAAAGCAAAATATTTTCCTTATTCTCACCCATTTTTAGAGACAAAAAAGTCAAACCTATCCTGGATCTGGACGAGTATTCAAAAAGGAACTTCCATCATTATAGATAATTTTATATGACAAGTAAGGGACGGTAAATCCACTAAAATATGGGATAACAATTGGATTCATAACTCTACTGCCTTACAGAAACTCTCAGATAAGGAAGAACCAATTCCTGAATTAGTCAGTGAATTAATAACTACAAAAGGTCAATAGGAAAGCACAAGCTTGAAGAACTTTTCTCCCCAGAAATTAAGAAAAACATTTCTAGCCATTACTCCACAGATCAACAAAACGGACATAATAAGATGGAAACATCATCAGTCATGCTTTTTTCAGTCAAAAATTTCTATAACTTCCTAGTCTCACAATCTCCAAAAAATAATCCATAATTTCCTTGGAAAAAATCTGGAATATACAGGTTATCCCGAGAATTAGACTTTTCATTTAGAAATAGTTTCAAAGAGCATGACCGACGTCTAGCAGAATCGAAAACCTAAACCTAACTTGATTTGCAAGTAATTTTTTCCTATAAATACAACTCGAAAATTTGTTTTCAAATCACCATCTTCTCGCTTTGTTTTGCGCTTTTGAGTGTTTATTTATTTCCTTCCATGTTCTAAGTTCAAGAGTGGGTAGTTTGTATTGTGCTAATACAAGTTATATCAGACATTCTTATTCTGGACACATCTTCACACGTTGGGGTTTAGCATTACTCTTCTCGAGTATACCAGCGAACTTATGAGTTAAGGACAACTTGTTGAACCTGTGATTCTGCCCTCAAAGTTGTCCGTGGTAGAGTTGTTTTCAATTTAGTTCTTTATATATTATTCTGATACATCTAACGTTGTTGTACATTTTTGCAAGATCCCAACAATCTTAACACATTAGCTTTTATCTTGTAATAATGGAAAAGAACGATGTTGAAAAACCACATAAGTTCAACGGAAAGGATTTCAAGAGATGGCAATCCAAGATGCCGTTTTTCCTGAGCTTTCATGATTTATACGTAGTATTGGTTCCTTTTGATGATTTGATGAGTACTGAAGATATTAATGAAGATGATAAAATTTTTTACAAGAGGCAGAACTATCTGGCTAAAATCATATTATGAACTGTTTGGAAGATGCGATGTATGATTTTTATAATGCTAAAGAAAATTTCAGTGTTTATGATTTGTGGACTGCGTTAGAAGCAAAGTACCAGGAAGAGACTGCTGATAGCAAGAAATTTCTGGTAGCGAAGTTTATGGATTTCAAGATGACGAATGATAAGCATGTTGTTGATCAATGAGATTCTTGCTGAAGGTATAGTCATTGATGAGACTTTTCAAGTATCTGCGGTAATTGAGAAGTTACCATCTTCTTGGTCAGAGTACAAAGGAAAATTGAGGCATAAAACTGGCGAAGTCATCATGGTTGAATTGGGAAAGAAGATTCAAATTGAAAAAATATTATGCACCAAAGACAAGATGTTTCGTCTGCAAGAGATATGACAAATAAGGCTCATATGACTGAACACAAATATGGAAAAGGTGATAACAACAAACGTAACCCTAAGCATGGTACTCATAACAAAGGTACGTTTCGTAAACCCTAATCTGGCATTACTAAGATTAAGGGTGCTTGTTATGTCTATGGGTCGTGGCCATATGGCAATTCACTGTAGACAACGAAAGGACCTTAATAAGAAGAATAATGTTAACTTGGTTGCTGAGAATAAGAATGAGTTTTCTGTTATGGTGTATGAAGTTAATCTGGTGACCAATGTGAGGGACTGGTGGGTAGACTCTGGAGCTACCAATCATGTGTGTGGAATCCGAGACTTGTTCAGCTCCTATCAGAAGGTAGGGGAAGGCGAGAAACTCTATATGGGTAACTTATCTGCAACAGAGGTTGCAGGAAAGGGGAAGGTAGAGATGAAGCTCACATGTGGCAAAACTTTCACATTGAATGAAGTTCTTCATGTTCCATACATATGCAAGAATCTTGTTTCTTGTTCTGTTTTAGATGATAAGGGTTTTAAGGTTGAAATTGAGTCTGGAAAAGTTGTAGTAACTAAGAGGAAAGATTTTGTGGGTAATGGTTATAAGGCTGAGGGTCTATATAAGCTTAGTTTAAAATCTGATGAAATAAATATGAATGATTCTTCTGCTTATATATGTGTGTCTTTGAATGTTTGGCATGGTAGACTTGGTCATGTAAACTATAAATCAATGTATAAATTGTCTAATGTAGGTTGCATACCCAAATTCACGATTGATAGAGGTCATAAGTGTGATATTTGCGTAGAATTTAAGCATGCTAAGAAATCATTCAGTAAGAACGTCCAGAGAAACTCTAAACCCATAGAATTAATCTATTCAGACCTAGTTAATATGAATTCAGTTCAAACTATAGGTGGTACGAAGTGGTTTGTCACTTTCATAGATGATTGTACTAAATACTGTCATGCATACTTGCTTAAGGGTAAGGACAATGCCTTAGAAGCCTTTAAGATGTATAAACTTGAAGTTGAAAACCAATTAGATACTACCATTAAAACTGTTAGGTCTGACCGTGGTGGTGGGTATGAAACTGCCGTAGGATATTTCTGCGAAGAACATGGCATAATACATGAGACGACAACACATTATTCACACCAATCAAATGGTGTAGCTGAACGTAAGCATCGTACCCTTAAGGATATGATGAATGCCATGTTAATTAGTTCAGGATTACATGCAAACTTGTGTGTGTG
>JAJJMC010025396.1:7659034-7704020 GCA_023531435.1 Papaver californicum | reverse complement strand
GGATCCTCTCAGCTTGTTGTATCCTGAATAGAGTACCCTTTAAAGGATCAGATAAAACTCCATACGAGTTATGGAAAGGTAGACAACCATTTTATGCTTACTTCAAAGTATGGGGGTGGTTGGCAAAGGTGATCATCCTCCTCTTAAGAGAACTAAGATAGGACCCAAAACTGTTGATTGTGTTTTCATAGGGTATCCTGAGCATACTAGTGCTTATAGGTTTATGATTGTGGGTTCTGAAATTTTTGACATTGGTTTGCATACCATTATGGAGTCTAGGGATGCAGATTTCTTTGAGAATGTTTTTCCTATGAAACTTGGCTCTCGAAATAGATTTTTAGATGAACCCCTGGATGTTCCTTCAACCATTCAGTCATTACCTTTAGAGGAAGATGAACCAGAATTAGAACCTAAAAGAGGTAAAAGGGTTATAACTGAGAAAACCTATCTTGGTTACATTACATACCTAGCCGATTCTGAGGCACAGACTTATAGATAAGCCATAAATTCTTCTGAAGCTCCATGGTGGAAAGAAGCATCTATTAGTGAGATGGATTTCATCCATCATAATGATACTTGGGAGATTGTAGATTTACCTCCAGGATGTAAGGCCTTAGGCTGTAAATGGATCTTCAAGAGAAAACGTAATATAGATGAAACTGTTGATAAATATAAGGCTAGGTTGGTAGCTAAAGGCTACAAACAGAAAGAATGTATAGATTTTTTTGATACTTATTCACCTGTGACTAGAATTACTTACATTAGGATGTTAATTGCTATAGCTTCTATCCATAACCTTGAGATACATCAAATGGATGTAAAGACAGGGTTTATAAATGGTGAATTAGATGAGGAAATTTACATGGAACAACCCGAGGGTTTTGTAGTGAAAGGTTGTGAAAAGAAAGTGTGTAAACTGATTAAATCTTTGTATGGTTTGAAACAAGCACCTAAACAATGGCATAAAAAAGTTGATCATGTGATGATTTCTAGTAGTTTTAGGATCAATGAGTCTGACAAGTGTGTTTACACTAAACTTGTTAAGGATGCCTGTGTAATTGTATGTTTGTATGTTGATGATATGCTTATAATAGGTACAAACATGGATGTTATTAATTCCACTAAGAAATTGTTGAATGAGAACTTTGACATAAAAGGTTTAGGCCCCGCTGATGTAATATTATGGATGAAGATTAGAAGAAGTTCTAATGGCTATAGTATGAGTTAATCTCATAATGTTGAATTTATACTTAAGAAATATAATCAGTTTAACTGTAGATCTGCTTGTACTCCGTATGATTCTTCTTGTAATCTCAAGAAGAATAAGGGTGAAGGAGTTAACCAACTTGAATACTCAAGATTCATAAGAAGTATGATGTATTTGATGAATTGTACTAGACCAGACATTGCTTATGCGGTGAGTAAGTTAAGAAGGTATACTTGTAATCCGGGGAAGATGCATTCGGATGCACTTATTACAGTGTTGAAGTACTTGAAGTACACAATATCCTTCTGTTTGAATTATAAAGGATACCCTGCCATCCTTGAAGGATTTTGTGATGCAAACTAGATAGCAGAGTTGGAGAAGTCTAACTCTACAAGTGGGTATGTGTTCACTCTAGCAGGAGCGTCTGTTTTATGGAAATCTTCCAAACAAACATGTATATCTCGTTCCAATATGGAATCGTAGTTTATTACGTTAGATAAAGCATGAGAGGAAGCCGAATGGCTAAGATGCTTTTTAGAAGACATTCCTCTCTAGCATAGGCTTGTGCCAGCTATATCTATACACTGTGACAGTACGTCTGCGATAGCTAGATCTAAGAACAGTGTTTTTAACGGGAACTCTATACATATTCGTAGAAGATATAATTCTTTGAAACAACTTATCTCTACTGGTGTTATTACCGTTGACCATGTGAGGTTTAAGGAGAATATCGCAGATCCTTTGACGAAAGGATTGTCTAAAAAGATAGTTAGTGCTGCATCGAGGGGGATGAGACTTAAGCTCATGAAATAAAAGTTTTCATGAAGGATACTCAACCTTACTGACTGGAGATCCCAAGACGAATGTTCAATGGGACGACTAATTTGTGGTGATTAAAGGTATGCACTATCAAGAGAATTACATTCTATGTCCCTCCCTATGGTGTATTGATGTGATAGTGTGATTGCATGTGAATTATGACTTTTAATAAGTCTTAATGAGCTCTATAGTTTCAATTTAAGATTGAAGTGGGGTGTAGCAGTAACACTCTTGATAGAACTCACCTATCTGAATGAAGAAGTGGGCCTCTTCCTATGAGAATTTGAGCGAATTCTCTAGAGCATTCTGAGAAACGGGATACGTTCAGGGCCAAAATGGACACAACGGCACGAACTTAACAACGCCAGGGGGATATCATGCGTGGATGTTATCGGAAATTATATCAAACACTAGCAGTTCAAGACATCGCGTTCACTGTCTCTAGCAAGTAGTTTCGTTAACTTCTCACTAAGTAAAGGTTCAAGACCTGATGGACACCTTTTCCTATATGGTATTTTCCGCACTATGATTTTTCGCTTTTTACCGAGATTTCATTCACGTGGGGGATTGTTGGAGAAAATGAGTTTTTAACTAAATGTTTTTTGGTCTTGGTGTGGTTTGATCTTAGGACCTAAGGGTTCTATGGATGCTCACTCATTTCCTTGAGTGAATGAAACTTTTTAGTTTAGTCCGACAATGGGTATTCTAGAGAAGGATGTCCACTATGTAACTATTCTCATATGGATAGTTAGACAAACGTGAGTGGAATGGGTGGGCAAACAATACACAGACCAACCCATGTCATATGTGTGAATACCATGCACCAAGTCCTATGTCTACTCGAAATTATTTTTGCAAGTTTTTCTTTTAGAAAATTAATTCCAAAAATATTTTCTTTAAGAGTTTTATTTATGGGAAAATTCCTTTTTCGTTTTTAATTGTTTTACAAGAAACAAAACCTTGTTTTATAAGAAAACCTAAACCTAACTTGATTTGCAAGTAATTTTCTCCTATAAATACAACTCAAAAATATGTTTTCAAATCATCCCAGAAGTGGCTACTATCTTGTCTTCTTTTCACCATCTTCTCGCTTTGTTTTACGCTTTTGAGTGTTTAATTCCTTTCCTTCCCTGTTGCTAAGTTCAAGAATGGATAGTTTGTATTGTGCTAATACAAGCTATATCAGGCAGTCTTATTCTGGACACATATTCGCATGTTGGGGTTTAGCATTACTCTTCTCGAGTATACCCGCGAACTAATATATTAAGGACAACTTGTTGAGCCTAGGTATGATTCTTCCCTCGTAGTTGTCCGTGGTAAAATTATTTTCAATTCAGTTTTTTATATATTATTCTGATACATCTAACGTTGTTGTTCATTGTTACAAAATTCTAACAATATCCAGCATTCATCGTCTTAATTATGTGCCTCACCGTGCAATTGAATAACCGGAGCATACATCTGTCATGTATCATGTGATAAGCTGAAGGTGAATTTCTTTGATAATGATTATTAGCTTATGAAATTACATATGAAATTACTTAAAAATGTCATCATGGGAAGTCAAACTCCTCTACGTTCTAAGATATAGATATCTAAACAGACTAAACATTAGAATACTCTGGAGCTTGTGCTCTTTCCTATTACAGCGGTGATGTGACATGCAAAGTCAATTACTCAAAACTTCTTCCTATCTCCTAGATTCAACCACTCCGATTGCACGAATCGGTCATCCCAAATTGCTCCGTCCTATATATTTCCTCCTACATTCATCTTCATTTGCTAAGTAGCCTTCCTTACTCTTTTTCAAGCTCAGTAATCATGGATAGGAATTCAGAAGAATTTGAATCCATGGGGATCTTCGGCATCTATAGAGAAGCTTACAAGGTGACACTGTTATGGAAAAAGATCTTTTCACACATCGCCTTAACTCTAATCCTTCCTTTAGCTTTTATTTTCCTAGCTCAAATCGAAATATCTGTACTTCTTGCCAACAAGTTTCAATTCAACCTACAGACCATAGTAGATGAATACCAAACAGGAAGTTCCAAGTACCCAAACAACCTGCTCCAAGATCAAATTTCTTCGGAAATGATAATCCTCTATGCATCAAAAGCCATCTTCTGGCTCTTTATTTGTATTCTCTCCTTGCTGTCAACTTCTGCTGTCGTTTACACGATAGCTTGTATATATTCTTCCAAGGATATCATATTCAAAAAAGTTAGAAGCGCAGTGCATAAAGTATGGAAGAGACTTTTGATCACTTTCTTGTGGAACTTCTTGATCGTGTTTGTGTACAACTTTATTATGGCTCTAGTGATCATTTTGTTGGCAATTCTGTATTTAGTTTTGTCTCAAATATTTTCGTTCAAATTCGATCTGAAATCAACCATCGGCATCGTTCTTGCGGTGATACTCATGGTATTTATCTTTATCCCTTACCTGATCGGTGCCATGTACATCAGCCTTGTTTGGTACTTAGCCAGCGTAATAGCGATTTTGGAAAACATTAGTGGAATTGAAGCTATGAAGAAGGGGAAGGACTTACTCATGGGTAAGCTTTGGATTTCTTTCGTCGCCTATATTACATTACAAATCTGTTATTCGGGTACAATATCTGTCTTTAGCTCGCTGGTGCTACGTGGGGAATGTTTGGCTATGGTTGGTCGAGTCATTTTGGGCATTTTTTGCCTTGTATTGCTGGTAACGTTCATTCACTTTGGTCTGGTAATCCAAACAATCATTTACTTCGTCTGTAAATCCCATCACAAAGAAAAGATCGATAAGTCTAGCCTCGCGGATCACTTGGATGGCTATCACCATGGTTATTATGTACCTCTTAGTAGCGATGAAAACGTTCAGCTCGGAGGAGCTTCTGTTTGATTTTTATGGACTTTAAGTTCTTAAAATTTTCATACTCAGAACTATGATTTGGTGTGAAATTATTTAAATTTTCTCTCTGTACTCTTATCTAATTTCTGATGATGATGAATAAAACTTTCAAGTGGATTACATATTTATCTCTGCAGGGAATGGTAAAACAATAATTCTCACATTATATATATTTTTGAAGCAAGGACCCAACTTCATAAAATAGGAAAGAACAACGAAACTAGCACAAAACAATAAAGATGCACATCATCATAGACCAAGTCACACTAACAAGGACATGTACTCCGTTGACAAGTACTTGTACACTCAATCAACCTAGAATTGTTCAATTCTGTTTTTTTCCCAGAAATTAACACTTTTTAATCAATAGAGATGCTTATAATTAAAGAACTAGTCGGTTCACCCGAAGCTGAACTTGCAAGTAAAACAAACGAAGGCAGATCAGCCAGCTATCTTTGAGGTCAACTCTAGGTCATTACACCCGCCACCATTTTAACCGTTGGAGCAAGGGCTATGGCCAATGATTCTAATGATATGGTGGTGCGAAAAAGTTGCCAGGATGAATCACAGAATGAAAATATTTTAGGGCTATGCGTGCGTGTTTCCATCTTTTAGCTTCAGCCGTTATTGTGAATATCAAATCTCCATTGCATAAGTGTTAAAATTTTAATATAGGACCATCAGATTATGATAACACGACAAGTACCAACTCAAGACTTAAAAGACAAATTTATATCTCCATAAAGATCAACTGATCAAATAAAAATAAGTGATGGTTGATTTGGCATGACAGATGGCGTAGAACTGACATCAGTACTACGTGAAAGATATGACTCAATCATGCAGGTTGGGGTACAAAAGAGTTAAAGCATGACACAAAAGAGTCAAAGCATGACTCATCGTTCCCGAAAACCACGTGCTAGACATATTTGTATGTATGTCTCATCATTACCGTTGACCATGTGAGGTCAAAGTAGAAGACACTGGCATTATTCCAAAGTTTACTATACATACAAGATATTTGCGGGAACATCCACGTGGAAGAATCTAATTAGATAAACCAAGATATGAGGCCACAAGAAAAATACGATCCACCCTGCAGCAAATGGAATAAGATAATAAAAATCCATATTATATTCTACGAGAACTAGCGGGAAGTGTACGGGATCAAAAACTGAATCGGGTATAAATAAGATTAAACAGTTGGATGGATAAGATTTAGTAGGACCTATAAAAATTCTATAAATACAAGACTCGGATACATAAGAAGGGATCGGAAAAAGGCGGAGGAAAAAACATTAGAAGAAAAAGGAAATGATTAGGTATGAATAGAGATAATGTTGTGCTTCACGTATTCATTATGTAATATATAATTGTTTCAATCTTAAAATAAAACTGTCATTTTAACTATTTCATCTTAATATATTATCTTCTATATAATCAAATCATATGTTTGTGTTACTAGATTTTTAGTAATCATAATTTGGCACTAGAAACACGAGGAGGTAAAGTATTTATCCCACCAGCTCTAAATTTTTAATCTTCAAAATCTTTTATAAAATTTTTATGGTTTTAATTTTAATAAAGAAAACCCTTCTTTTTTCATTTCTTAAAACTCAGTAGAACTTCCTTTCTCTTTATTTCTACGTATGGGTTTCAAATCAAATTTCTGATAAGGATTCTTTTTCTTTTAATCGATATCTTAAAATTATCCTATCAACAGTTTTAGATTTTTATTTTAATGATCAAATTTTAATATCAGAATCTTTGATACAAAAAACTGAACTTTCTCCCTTGTTCAGTATTAATATGAGCCATCTTCAATTTTAAAATTATACTCTTTCAAACAAAATTAAAAATAGATTTCAAATGAATTTACATTGATTTTTATTACTCTTTATACAAAATAGTTATTCTAAATTGAATTATATATTGCCTTTTGTCATTCCATATGAATATTACAAACATATTATTTTCTGAATCATTATTTTTCTCTGATTAGGTTAACAATAGATGTGGAAAAATCAAAAGAAATGATAACCAACAATCAGAATATTAATAAAGAGATTCCTGCGACATCAAGAGTATTAACTCGGAGTCAAATAGGAAAAATCAATTCAACAACTGAAATGATAAATGGAAAATCAAATGAACAAGTTGAACAAAATAAAACTCAAGAAGAAGTTGAAAAGATAGAAGCAACAACAAATAATACGTTTCAGGAACAAGCAGAAATTAATAAAGTAGCATCCATTATCGCAGTAAACACCATAAGAAATCTTGTTAATCAATCCATATACATTACGAGAAATATTGTTGAGCCACAAGAAATTGTAGAAGAATCGCAAGACCCTCAAGGAACTCAACCACTGAATGGGATTCCACAAAATAGAAGCAAAGATGCTGAAGTTACAATTATCATCCCACTACAAACAAAAGAACAAAAAAATGATGATCGATCCCAGGAAATAAACAAAGCAAGAGAATTGCAAAAACCACAAGATAGAGTGAGGGAACCAAACATCCCCATTAATCAACCAATCAATAACAACAGGACAGTACAACAACAACATGTTGAAACACCCCAAAAGAGAATTGATCATTTTACTCAATTATTTGCTGAAATGGATGAGATTCGTATAAAAAAAAAGGTTTACGCAGAGACAATTAAAATTTAAGGGATAAAATCAGTCACGATGTTGAAGTCACAAATTCAAAACTACGTAAACAAGAAGAAAATTTTAAAAGACCCGCAGAAAGTAAATCTGGATTAATAGAGATCAAAGAATAGTGGTAGTTGGACCAATTGATTAATACATATGATCAACCGCATCAGAATAGATAAAATCAGTTTTATGAACAAGAAAAACCAGATTATTATGATCTCGATCCAAAAATACCGCAAGACACAAAATGGAATAAATGTTTAGAGGATTTGGAGGCAATGAGAGAGGATATCAGGTCATTGAAAACCAAGCAAGGAGGCGGACGCCTAGATGAAGTATTAAAAGAAGCAAGTACAACACCACTTGCACCACATCTAGCTTTTGCAATCATCCCACCAAAATGTACTTTCCCCAATTTTGAATGTTATGATGGAACTTATGATCCTGCATCTCACTTAAAATATTACAATCGTAACATGGCCCGCTGGCACCAAGATGATATCGTCATGTGTTGATATTTCCCTTCTAGTTCGAAAGGATCCGCACTCACATGGTTTGATAATTTACTAGAAGGTACGATGCATTCATATGCACAGTTGACCCGTACATTTTTGGAAACATACATGTATAACAAACTCGCAAATGCTGGAATAGATAAATTATTTGCTCTTACATCATGGCCAGGAGAAACTATTCGAGATTATACAGATCGATGACACCCAATTTTTCAAGCAACGGGGAATATCAGTTCAGACATCACTATCAATTGTTACAAATGGGGAATATCAAACCGCATGAGCCCACTTTTCATAGATATTCATGGTGCAAATCCAACAAAGAAGGGAGAGTTAAGGGTAATCATTGAAAAATATGCAATACTTTAAGAGACACAAAGACAAAATTCGAGAGCAAATCCTCAAGGTTCAAAAACCACACATAAAACCAACATCAGGATCCGGGAAACGTACTGCGGATCAAATACCTACTAATGAATCCAAACAAGGAAAAGAGATGATGAAAAGAAATCTGATAAGCAGTTAGAAGATCGAATTTATACAAAGATAAACACTGGGTATTCTCGAATCTTAAATTCAATCAAGAATAGACAAGATTTTGAATGGTCGTGGTCTAAAGGAAGGCAACCTCCGCACACAGAAAACTTCAAAGAATATTGTGAATATCATTGTTTCTACGGCCATGCTACAAATAAGTATAGGAACTTGAAGATACAAGTTCAAAAGTTAATTGATGTAGGGGAACTAAAAGAATTTCTTCATTTACCTGACCTACCAGCAAGGCCATACCTTGACAAGACCGTGAATATCCCGCAGAACAGTCGGACTATAAACAAAATTTCTCATACAGAGCATAATCAATTATCTATAAATGGAGAGATGAATAAAAGGTTAGGAAAAAGAATCGATGATAATAAAGTCTCCAAAATAGCGGGCAGGGTCATAGAGATATGGGAAGGCTGGATGGCCACGTCATTAACTTTCTCATTAAGTGAACTAGATCAAGAAATTGAAACACATAATGATCCGTTGGTACTCACTTTACCAATGTCTTAATGGAATGTAAAAAAAGTTCTCATGGATGGGGTGAGTTCACTTAATGTATTATTTTACGACACATTTCAAAGAATGGGGCTTAAGGATGATCAGCTCATGCCTTCTTGTTATATTATTTACGGATTCAATGGAATAGCTTCGAAACCCAAAAGAGAAATCTTGCTCGAAGTTATTGAAGGACCCATAAACATCCTTACCAAATTCAGTGTGGTAGAGGCTCCATCCCCATATAATGCAATCATTGGAAGACACTGGGTTCACCGTTTGAAAGGAGTAGCTGCAACATACCATCAGTATTTGTGGCTTCCAATACCGCAAGGAGAAATGGAGATTAAAGGAGATCAGAATACTGCATGGGATTGCGTTCGTACAGAAACATAGATGAATGAACAACGCACCCAAACACAACAACAAAGAAAGAAATAACGTAAAATCAAATCCAAATAAGAGGTAATCAACCAGTACATTGTTGAAACCGAAGGAAAAAGTTTATCAAATATTACAAATACGAATTCCAAATTTGTGGAAGATACAATAAAGGTTGAAGAAAAATAAAACACACCCAAATAACAATTAAAGGGAGCTCCTCCACTTTTAGAAGCCCCGAAATGAGTTTTTTCAACAGTTGAAGAGACCAAGAATTTCAATATAGGAACAAAAGAATCTCCAAAGTTGATCAAGATTGGAACTTTGATGGGACCAGAGCGAGAACATGTTTTGTTTACATTACTTAAAGAATATATTGACATTTTCGCTTGGCAAATGGGAGATATGTCAGATATTGATACAAGTATTTTTCGATAACAATTACACATACAAACAGAAACAACCCCATTTCGGCAACGAGTATGCGAAGTAGCTCCAGAATATCATATGTCGGTTGAGAAAGAACTCAAAAAGATATTAGATGCAGGATTTATTCGAGAAGTTAGATATCCAACTTGGATATCAAATATGGTGATTGTTCCAAAAAAATTTACATAAATTTTATTAATCTAAACAAGGTGTGCCCAAAAGATAGTTATACATTTCTAGCATTGATCAACTAGCAGATACAGCTGAAGGACAGATTTATCTTTCATGGATGGATATTTAGGAAACAATCAAATTGCATTAGCTGAAGAAGACCAAGAACACACTGCATTCTTTACCCCACATGGCTTATATTATTATACCAGAATGTCATTTGGACTAAAGAATGCGAAGGAAACATACCAACGACTCGTTGATGTAATTTTTAAACCATGGATAAACAACACTTTGGAAGTGAAGGTAGATGACATGTTGGTAAAAAGTAAATTGGAAAAAGATCACCTTCAGAACCTAAAAGAAAATTTTGAAGCCTTGCACAAATACAGGATTAAGGTTAATCCGGATAAATCCACTTTTGGGGTTACATCGTGAAAGGTTTTGGGATACTTGGTCACTAAACATGTTAGTAAGATCGATCCAGCTAAAATACAGGTAATTGTTGACATGCCTTCTCCGAGAAATATTAAAGAAGTGTAGAAATTGAATGGTTCTTTGATCGCACTTAACAGATTTATTTCAAGATCATCAGACAAATGCAAACCATTCTTTGATACCTTGAAGAAAAGGAGCAAGTTAGCATGGAATGAAAGCTATGAGTAGGCTTTCAAAACATAAATGATTATCTTGCAAAAATGCCAGCATTACAAAAACCGAGCCCGAAAAAATACTAGCTTTATATATCGCAGCAACAGAAGATGCAGTAAGTGTTGTGTTGGTACGAACAAATGAAAAAGTGGAAAGACCAGTGTATTACATCAGCAAAACTCTCAATCCCGCAGAAAGAAATTATACCAAAATTGAACAACTAATATTGGCACTATTTTTCGCTACACAAAAGCTGCGCACTTACTTCCTAGTACATTATGTTCGAGTACCAAGCAAGGCTCTATTAGAATTTGTACTGAAGAATGTCGGAAAAATAGGAAGAATATCAAAATGGAATATACAATTGGAGAAGTTCCATATCTTGTTTGAGATACAAACTGAACAAAAATCACAAGTTTTAGCAGATTTCCTTGCGGATTTGCCACTAGATGATGGATCAGAAATTCAAGGTATGCCGGGGGCAGAAGAATATGAATACAACTCATGGGATGTGAAGTTGTAGTTCATACCCGCTCCCCAGTTGGAGTTGTAATGACAATTCATATTCCCGCTGGTTGTAGTTCATACCCTCAGACTTATCATAGGATTAGGAATAAGTGATGTTCGACTCGCAGGTGATTCACAATTAGTGATTCGACAAGTTGAACTAAAATATCAAGCACTTGATGAAGATTTGATAGCATACAAGAATTTAGTTCCACAATTAGCATCTCAGGTCCCAAATATTATTTCCTACATTTTTCCAGGGAGAAAAGTCGACATGCTGACGCATTAACATATATATCTTCAATGTTAAAAGATCCAAAGACGTCAACAATTAAAGTTGGACGAATATGAACCATCAATTAAAATACAATTAGTTGAAAATTTGGAAGAGGAAGTAGATGAAGACCTTGAAGATGAGGCCATAAAAGATGATGCAACTCTCCCAAATAAATCAGAAGACGAATCAAGATCCGAAGAAGACTGGAAGCTCCCATTATACCAATATTTGCATAACGGAGTATTGTCCACAAATACAAAAGAGGAAAGAAAAATCCAATCAAAGTCTGCAAATTATCAGTTGCGGGACAGAACTTTATACCGAAAATCATTTCTTGGACCACTACTTTGATGTTTATTAAGCAGTGAGGAACAAGGTATTCTCACTGATATTCATTATGGGGATCCAGGAAATCATAGTGAAAGGCGCCACTTGCGCTCAAAACAAGAATGCAAGGGTATTACTACCCATACATGAATAAAGACGCAACTAATCTCGCAAAGGAGATGTGAAGAATGTCAACGCTTTGCTAAAAGGATCAAAGCTCCCGTAACAGAACTCAATTATGTGTTAATCTCGTGGCCATTTGCAATACGGGGAGTAGACATAGTTGGACCGTTGGTGAAAGGTACTCAAAAAAGAAAATATTTGATTATAGCAACTCATTATTTCACTAAATGAGTTGAAACAAAAGCTCTGATCCGGATCAGAGACATTGATGTTCATAAATTCCTATTTGAAGGTATAATTTATAGATTTGGAATTCTAGTGGCTATAGTTTCTGACAATGGTCAACAATTACAAGACAAAAACATTGATATGCTTTTTTAAGCTTTTAATATTCAAAAGAATAAATCCACTCTTGTTTACCCACAAAACAACGACCAAGCTGAATCAACAAATAAAACCATAGTTATGAATTTGAAAAAGATTTTAGATGGAAATCATAAAAGATAATGTGAACAACTCCATAATACTTTATGGGCTTATCGTACCACAAGGAGAGAAGCAACATGTGAATTACCATTTCTTCTCACTTATGGAGCAGAAGCAGTTATCCCAACGGAAATCATTCTACCAACTATAAAGACAGAAGCATGGGAGAAAAATTTGAATACAGGCCTAATGCTTGAAAAGTTGGATGATTTAGAAGAAAAAAAAGAGACTTCGCTTCAAAAGATGGAAAATTATCAGAGAAGATTGGCCAGAGAATATAACAAAAAAGTAAAGCTACGTAATTTTATAAAAGGACAATATGAGTTACGTCAAATCCTGGAGTATAAAAGAGATAAAAAAAAAGAAAAAAAATTAGCAGCAACATGGAGAGGGCCTTATATCAATCAAGATATAGCGGGACAAAGATCATATCATCTGCGAAACATTAACGAAGAGGTGTTGCGGCATCCTTGGAATACGCAATACCTCAAACCATATTATCCATAAAAAAGATAAAGATAACAACTCCAAAATCATGAGAATGTGTTCGTATACCACATTGCTTCATACTATGTAAAGCATAATAAATGCAATCTCTCTAGAAAATCCATACAGATGTTTATGAGTGTATGACCAATGTATATTTCGAAAGCAAGAGATGTATAACATGACATTTTGTTATTGTGAAAACATGTATAATCATTTTTGTACGTGATACTTTCACAAGTTCAAATTGGGACCGCATCATTTACTTATCTTCGGCTAAGGTGATGATAATGTGATTGTACCTTAAAAGGTAACTCAAGATATACTCTAACCTTTCGGTTTCACAATTCATACATTCATTACAAAAATTAATTGAATACACATGAATAATAAATTCAAGCATATTAGTGATATATTTATATCCAAAAAATATTGCAGGTGCTACATAATAGAAGTTAAAGACTAACATAAAAAAGAAGCTTACAAATGCATTAAAAGATGAAGAAATACAATAATTGAACATAAGAGGAAACTATTGAGGAGCAGGAGGACCAACATTTGGAGAAGGGTATTTGGGGATCTCTTTACCAGCATATTCTTTGGTAAACCCATCTTTCTTATTCTATCTAGAGTATCATTTATCGCTTTGGATACCCCTATACGAGCTTCAATTTTTTACCAGGTGGCTTTGGCATGTGCAACATCAAGCTCACGCCTCAGCTCACTCACTTGATCCGCGGATTCCCTTGCATGCACGGACGCGAATTAGCTTCTGCTTCCCAATGGTTTGATTGTCCCTCAACCTCTTCATCCCTGGTGATTACAAGTTTGAATTGTCTATCAACCTCGTTATTTTTGGTTACTACGAGATTTAGTTGTCCCTCGACTTCTTCAGCTTTGGTGGTTGCGAGCTTGAGATGTCCCTCAACTCAAGCATTTGAAGTTTTGATTTGTCCCTCAACTTCTTCAATTCTTGAAATTGCGTTTTTGAGCTTTTCTTCGAAGCCTGTAATATAATATAAAATACAAGATCAAGTAATATAAGAAATTATACCAAACCGCAATTATGCAATATAATAAAATACCTCCTGTGAGGAATTTGGACTTTTCAAGTTCATGAACTATTGCCTCCCGAGCATCATCAAGATAATCATACTCATTTGAAAGTTTTTGATAATTGTCAGTTAGACAATGAAGATCTTGACGGTGTTGATCCAACTCTACCTGTTTTACTGAATCTTCATTGCATAATTGATTTGTTTCATTTGTAAATTCTATCATTCTTTTCTGTAGACGATAGATATATACCCATCGAAGACGTCAACTTCAGATAACCTAGAAATCTCAAATTGAGCTTCCACTAAGGCATTTTCCTTGGAACGAGCGTCAGCTACCGTATTATCTCTATCTTTAACAAGTTGAGGAATATAAAAAGCATACTGAGAATCATGAAATGAATTGGAGGATGAAAATTCCACAAGAATCCTTTTGTGTTCCAAATAGGGTCTGCGAGACTCATCCTCTAACTTCTCTATCCGCACCCAGGCTTCAGCAACACTATTTTTAGTCCAAGCAAGAGCAACATTAGATTCTTCTTTGTTAAGCAGAATCTCTGCATGCAATAAATGATACTTTAAATATAATTCTTCATGTTTGAACTTTGCGCGGCTCGTATCATCAATCAGCTTATTACATCTTTCTTTAACCTCCATATTGTTTTTATTAACTTCAATAACATGATCAGTAAGATGTTGATTTCTCTTACGTATCCTATTTATAAGGTTTGAACCCCCGTTGATCCCATAAAGTATAATTTAGAGGAAAAAAAAATGAAAATTAACAAGAGAAGAAAAAATATTAAACCTTTGTTCTGAAGATCCAATAATTGCTGACGAAGAGTCTTATTTTCCCGCTTTAATTCCTCACCACTTTGCTCAGTGGCACTCTTTTGCAACAATTGTTCCCGCAATCTAGAGTTTTCCTTTTCGGATTCATTGAGCATGTTTTCTACATGTCTATATTTTGTTTCCATCTTTATGGATCGATCCATAAAATTTGTACAAAATATAGACATCATTTTGACCACGAGCGAACTGCAATTTTCAATCATTCCATCTTTAAAAAAAATATTATTTACCTGCAGCATAGCTTGCTGAGGGAAAGAATATGCTTCACCATCCGCAAGGGCAATCAAAACCGCAAGCGAGTAGTCGTTTGTCAGCCAAGCAAAATTATTTCAAGTTCTTTCACTTCACAATTATAAATAAGAGTATAGTTATAAACATATTCGCTCCATATGGATATATGGGTTGTTATTCGTATTTGAAAACTTATGTAAACTAGGTGGATTTTGTTATTTAAGACTAAAGTAATATTTTAATTAAACTAGCAAAGATTGAATAGAGAGAATCAATAGGTTGAGAGTATTGGTTAAGGGTTCATCTTCAATCATAAGACATGCACTTTAACTAATAACTAGAGTTGTCACTTAATCATTGATTATCAAAAGCCATAGAGCATCCCATCGAGGGCATACTCCGGTGAATTCCTCATGTCATCACATACCATAACGATGAATATGTAATTAGTACTCAAAGAACAACCTAATGCAACATGCTATCAAGTTTAATTCCTCAAGAGCTTTAAGTTCTATGAATTATGTTAATCAATGCAATAGATATACTATGAGTAATATATTTAACATAGGTCAAACTTCTACATGCAATCACACAAAGGTTTTGAATACAATTGGTAATAAAAATATGCTACTTATGATAAGGTTCATCAACAATTTTGTATCTGAAAACCTTAGTCTAGCGATAGATATGCATTCATGGTTATTTAGTAGCGCTCTTAAACAAACATCCACAGAATCATACATGGAGATAATAATCAGTATAACAAGAACGATAATAATTTGATCAAGATAACAAAACTAATGTATTAATCAAGTAACATGTTTCTGATATCCAACTGCATCCTTAACCAATAAGAAAGGTTTAGATCATGATGAATTTCTTAAAATCCATGGAAAATATAAAAGAAAGCAAGTAAAATAAACCCTAGAAATTGTGATGATCAATCGCAACTCCAAACCCTAGCTCCTTGTTCTCCTTGTGTTGTAAAGTGTCATGTATATAAAATTGTATCCTCTTAGTATATTGGGAGTCTTATTATATAGTACTCATGACATATAGGGCTTAGAATCCTTCCGGAACCGGGTTTTACTCGTTTCAGAAGCCAAATCGCGTCCCAATATGCTCAGAGTTCGGCTGGCTCTTCTGGTGACTTTCCCAACCGAACATATTAAGTAAAAATTTCCAAACTAAGTAAAAAGTTTGGCTAGGTCGTGATGGGACGGTTCCTAAGCAGACTTCCACCTGGAGACTATCTATTCCTAGCCGAACATCTCTCTGGACCCTTCGTTTCTCGCCGAATTTAGCTTTAAAGTTCGGTTGGCTTCATGGGAACTTCTCCTAACCGAACCTTCTCCTAGAGACTTGACTATTAAATCATCTCCTAAACGAACAATTCTCCATAAACTCTCCCGAAAACTTGATTTATCATTTCTAAGTTCGGCTAGCAAGCTCCCAGCCGAACCTTCTCTTGGAGACTTAAATCTTCCAAATTTGTTTTCCCCATAACTTCTTTGTCCGGAGTCGGAATGACCTCATTTTTTTTGCGTTCACTTCATATTTCAGTTTCCTTCGAGATGTAGTGAAGAAATATTATATTTGAATAAGTTCCATTTGTCCCTTTCTCTAGCTCCAATTGTAGCACTTGACTTCCTTGTTCAATTTATCTCTTAATGAACTTCTTTCTTCTTCTTTGGTTGAATCCACTTCGAAACTCCTAAGAAACTCAAAAAAAAAAATCAAAGAATAATGATATAAAATTAACAAGAAATCAATGATTTAGAGTATCTAACTAATGCAAATAATGCACTTGTCAGCGAGGAAGTTAGATTCAAATCAAAAGCGGGACGAACAGTAGTACCTTGATCATTCAGCCAAGCTTCTTTCACAAATTCATAAGGGGAAGACAGCATGCGCTCACGGAAATATGCTATTGCAGCAGAATCAGTCTTTATGGGTTGAAAGTCATGCGGAACAGATAGCACATCCTTTGACATGAACCAACAAAAAGATTATTCTTCTACTTAATCAACAAGGCTTTCATCTTCCATTTTTCCTTTACCTTTACTCTTATCTAAATTACCTTCATTACCACCTTCATTATCAGCAATAGTCTTTACTTCAGGTTCTTTATCAAATGAACCATCCTCCTCATAAAGAGAGTTTAAATCCCAATTTTCTTCAAATAAAGGTGAAAATTGAGAAGAAATGAACATTGAGAAGCAGTAGATTGAGAAGTAGATACACCAGTAACCATACCATGATCTAGAGAGATAGATTGATTCATCGGCTCATTAGTCAATAAGGATGAATTTTCTTCATTGTTTCCAATCTCTTCCGCACCAGTAGAAATATAGACGGGCTCAGCAGGTTGACCCTCATGACCTTCAAGCTCTTGAGTATATACGGGTTCAGCATAAATATCTAGCGGTTCAAGAATACCTTGCTCAAATGATTCTTCTTCTTGATTTGTTGATTTAAAGGAGATATTATGTCCCTTACCGTTTTTCTCAAGATTTTCACCCTCACATTCTTCAGTCTTTTTTGGAGAGGGACTTGCTGTCTCATGGATTTCTCCTTCTCCACGCTCAATAGTAGAAGTACGTGGAGCGACCTTGGACCTTTTACGAACCTACCAATAATCAATCAACGAAATAATTCAGGTAATAAATTAAAACTAAATATAATATCCAAATTCATTTAAATAACCAATACCTTTCCACCAGCAACAACAGCTTTCCTTTTTTGGCCCGCCTCACTTCCGGAACCCTCTTTTCCCCATAACTGGGTAAAACAACAAAGGATATTAATTCTAAATAAAGGAGTTAGATATGAGAACAACTATTCGAGTTTTACATATCACATCTTCATACTTAAATGGAAAGTCATTGACTTCCAAGGGAAGAAAGTATGGGGACCGGAAGATAGGTTGTGAATCATATTATCTTGGATAAAACCAAAGATCCATGGGCCTTCAATTACTAAAGGGGTACGATACCATCTGAAGTCATGATCATTGCGAATCTTCTCCTTTAAGAGATTTTGCGTTCCAGGAATAAGTTTCAACTTGGAATTATCAATTTCTGAAAGAAGACAGAAACCTTCGCCAGATTTACAAGATGGACCAACACTCTATTTCTTGTAATTCCATACAGCCATAGAATCATTGTAAGTGTCTTAAAAATTCTCCACAATATAATACTCACGCTTTGCGGGATTGGGAGTATAACTTTCAAGATTTTTCTCTCCCTTGCTGCGTTTATGGGATTCATTTAACATATGCCAGCAATTCCTATTATACTGAGTAATGGAACGGCATGCACTATGACTATCTATTTTACTGCAGCCCGCAAGAACTTCATACTGAAACAAATCTCCACTTTTATATAAAGGAAGCTCTAAACCAGCATCCAATGCACCTGCAGCTATTAATAATTTATCTGGAATGTACAGGAAATTCCTTATCATATTTAACATTAATTCATCACCTTCATTAGGATCGTAGAAAGAAGCTTTAAAACCATTAAGATTGTGTTTTCTTTTAAATTCTTCAAAATTCATAAACTTAAAGCCCAGATTATCACTAGCCCGCTTGTCTCTACGAGAAGAAGTTTTTTGGACCGCAGCAGTAGTTGTACTCGAAACATTTGACAGATCTTGTGTTGGATGTATAACATTAAGAGGTTGAGCATCTAAGGAACCTAATTCTCCTCCCATTTTTGGTTTTTTTCACAAAGTATCGAGATTTTTTCTTCTCTGAAGAATGACTACTTTTGTGCAGGACAGATTTGGACAAACCACTATCTTTTCCTCCAGACATGATCAAATTCTACTAAGCAGAAAAACAATCAACATTCAATAACAGAGTCATCATCACTTTGATAATGAACATGGGCAAGAAAAAATAAAAAATATAGATCAATCACATCAATCATAAAATATTCAATATTCATCTAATAGATAAAAGATCAAGCAAAAACATTAGCAGACGAAAAGTTTCAATGATTAATCAAATAAGGATTAAAAATTTTACATAGAGAAATCGAAGGATTAAAGTCATGAATTTCTTAAGATCATCATCATCATTATTCATCATCAAAGTTCAAGTGATGAAGATCAAAAAGTTAAAGCTACAAGCATTTCAGGATCATCATTCACCATCATAAAGTTAAAACCAAAATCAAAATCAGAAAACAAAAACCAAAAAATAATATCCTTACCTGCAACAATGATGAAATCGAAAAAGTCTTATCAGGAAAAAGCTTGAACTCCGAAGAAAAAGGATACTTGATTTCAATGAAAAGAAATTTTTAACTGAAAAAGAAGACAAAGACAGAGAATCAGATTTCAAAAGACTTCTGAGAAAAAGTTTCTGGAAAGGGTGAAGTTAAAAAAAGATTTTATGAAGAAAGAGACAAAGAAGACAGAGAATGACTAAGATAATATGATAAGACTCAATTTTATATGAAGATCCGAAAAGTAACCGTCGAAAGAATAAAAACAAAATAAATATGAGAGAGAGAAAATTATTGAAGGCGTCGAGATCGATGAGAACATGATAAAAAAATTCTTTCAAATTCAAACCTGTGTAGAATACGAAAGAAAAATGAGCAAATTGTGAATACCAAATCTCCATCGTACAAGTGTTACAATTTCAACATAGGACCATCAGATTATGATAACACGAGAAGTACCAAACCAAGACTAAAAAGAAAAATTCATATTTTCATAAAGATCAATGATTTAAATAAATGTAACTGACGATTGATTTGACATGACAGATGGCACAGAGATAGGACAGATGGCGCAGAACTCACATAATTACTACATGAAGGACACGTCTCAATCATGTAGGTTACGGGATAAAAAAGTCAAAGCATGACTCATCGTTCCCGAAAACCACGTGCTAGACATGCAATAACTTAGAAAGAATAGCGATCCAAAGTTTCCTATACATAAAACAAATTTACGGGAACATCCACGTGGAAAAATCTAATTGGACATGAGGCCACAAGAAGAATGCGATCCACTCTGCAGCAAATCGAATAAGACAATAAATATCCATATTATATTCTACGAGAAATAGTGGAAAGTGTGTGGGATCAACATCTGAATCGGGTATAGATAAGATTAAACAGTTGGATGGATAAGATTTAGTGGGATCCATAAAAGTTTTATAAATACAAGACTCGGATATAGAAGATGGGGTCGGAAAAAAGGCGGGGAAAAGAATATTATAAGAAAGAGGAAGTGATTAGGTATGAATAGAGACAATGTTTTGCTTCGCGTATTCATTACAGTGGTGCTAGCCACACTGCGAAAAGCTCCCGAAAAAATCACCAAGGGGATCCAATGGTTCTCATCCAAACCCTCTATCATTAGTATGATAAAGGTTAAAGGTAGGGTCATCCTTTTATTTCAGGCGAGAGATATCTCGGGATAAAAGTCTCGGGATATCTATCATTTCGTATTTATTATGTAATATATAATTGTTTTAATCTCAAAATAAAACAATCATCTCAACTTTGATTTCATCTTAATATACTATCTTCTGTATAATCAACTGATATGTCTGTGTTACTAGAATTTTAGTAATTACAATTATCATTATATAATCCAGTCACCCCAAAGTTGATCAATCCTGGCCTACATGGCTACATACATCCATCATAGATGGATGTTCCGAAAAAATAAATCTCCATGTACACAAATCATGGAGAGTAAGAGACTTCTATTTGTATATATGCGCCCTTTCCTGTAAGGCCGGCTTAATATCATGTTTGAGCTCTGCTATTTTATTCTGATTATAGTAATCATTCTGTTACAATTATATTTTTAATTTGTTTGTACACTGTAACTGTGCCGTCAGAACCGCCAGGAATGCAACAAATTTTTCAATTGCGGGAAGCCCTCTATAGCTGATCTATGACATATACCTACATTAGCTTACAGAATGATCTCAATCTACTCGTTTCTTTCAAGAATACGCATTCAAAGTTGAAAAAGCAACAACAAAAAACGATCACAAACCAATAAATTGGTGCCTCATTTATAAAGCACGTCATAGGCAACAAGGACATCATTGATGCACCTCAAGTAAACTTAGTAAAATGAATTTATAAACCAAATGAAAATAGACTCTCTTGAATTTATATGTTCATTGAATCAACAAACAAATGTTTTAATCTCATATGTCATAATTGAGGAAGGAAATAGAGAATAAAGAACAGATTGAATAAAGACAGATAAGAAACTCACCCCTGTACTCGAAACAAAACAATTGCAACAAATTCTTCCTATTAGTTGTACTGCAAATGAACAAAAGATATGCTTTCTCATTCACGTCATTCACTTGCTTACTGCAACATCTCCTTTGACCTCAACGGCAGCAACGGGTTCGCCCTTCTTCTCTACAACCTTAACATCCTTCAAGGGTTCTTGCACTGCCACAACAGCAACAGGTTCAACCTTCAAGGGTTCCTCTTTTGCTTCAACAGTTATTGGATTTACTGTCTCAACAACTGGGGCTGATTCAGGTTTTTTCTCTGTTTCAGTTGAGGAGGTGATAGAGGATTCGACAGATACTTCAACCTTTGGTATTTCTTCTACTCTAACAGCTTCAATAACTGGCACTGACGGAATTGACACAGTCTCGATTGGTTTCTCACTTTCAACAGTTGCTTTTCCTGGTTCACTCTGCAAAAGGGAAGTGATTGTTAATATTAGACATAGTTGAATTCAAATGAATAGCAATTCAAGCATTAAACAACTTAAGCAATAAAATTGTACTACTGCAATCAATATGAGTTGACATTTTTCACTTCTTTCTTATATAATTCAAAATATAAAATGGACAGCATAATCATGGGTTAACAAGTCTAGTTATGATTTAAAAGTCCGCGCTAATAATTTCACAACCCCGGCCATGGTGATTTCTAAAAGGCAAAATCGACAAATCAGTAACAGTTAAGAAGGTCGAAAACTAATTACTACAATTTCGTTTAAATTTGAACAAAAATTCGATACTCTTTTCATATATTCATGCTAAATTATTAAACAACCTTCACAATGCAGACTAATAATCAATAGCTTATTCTAGGCTTATAAAACCATGGTTATTAAGAATTCAAGGGATTCAAAATCAAAATCCAAAACATAACTAAATTAGAAATACACGTTAACTATGCAAACAAAGAAAAGCGCAGAATTCAATAATCTTGTGGTAGTCGACAAACATGTCTAGGTATCCAAGGGAGGACCACTGTACAATGTTTGGCGGGAATATCCGCATCTATGTAAAGAAATGTATATTTTGGAGCCAAGTCGGAACGAATTCGAGATTTTATTGGTTAATTTTTTGAATAAATATAGGCATCT
Source organism: Papaver californicum (assembly GCA_023531435.1). Taxonomy (NCBI): domain Eukaryota; kingdom Viridiplantae; phylum Streptophyta; class Magnoliopsida; order Ranunculales; family Papaveraceae; genus Papaver; species Papaver californicum. The sequence goes on along the minus strand of JAJJMC010025396.1, from coordinate 7,681,530 downwards.
TGCAAGGATCGGAAATCAGATTATCCAATTATCCTTCAACAAGAAATTCAAAAAAAAAAAAAACTCGTTTATAGATTTCAGTTTGGCAATAATAAGAAACTAAAAATGATTCAGAAAAAGAAAAAAAAAAAAAACTAAATAGATTCCTCTGAGATACACACCGTGCATTAAAATTCAGTTACATCCTAATTTACTCTGTACCTAGCATCAAAAACTCATTTATGCCATAATTTGCATGCGATAATCAGAAACAAAATCGAAATTACTAGAACCCCATGTCGGTAACATACACCCATTAGGAAACCCAGTTTAAAAAAAAAATTAGAAAAAAATTATTGAAAAATAAAAACAAGAGTAATTAGATTAGATTAGATTAGATTATACCTCCATTAACAGGGAGTTAAGAGAAACTCTTTTGTTACCATCGTCACCCTTATTATCCTCTCCTCCATCCTTAGAATTAACTTCTTCTCCGATAATCTCTTTAGTAGTAGTTTCTACTCCATCATCAGTCTTCTTCAATTGTTCAGGGTTTGAACTTGTTTCTTCCTTCACCACTTCTGGTATTGGTTCAGGTGTTTGATTCGTTTCATCTAAAGCTTTTGGTTTTGTTGCACAAGCTCCCATTATTAATTTATTATCAATCAAACAAACAGAACCCTTTTCTTCTCTGCGAAAAATATAAAAAAGAAATCCTTATTTTCTTTTGAGAGAAGATTTCAAGAAGAAGAAGAAGAAAATGAGATGGGGAGAGTTTTATTTCAGAAATAAGATAAGTAAGAGGAAGAGAAAAAACTCTAGGGTTTATATAACGGAAGAGATTATAAACCGTTGTGTCGTTCCGACATTCTTTCGATGGTGGTGAAGAGTTTAAAATATTTAAAGGAAAAGACAGACAGACACCACACATAACAGAGAGAAAATTGATTCATGAAATTTTAAATATTGATTAATTTCTTAATTAACTTATAAATATTGATTAATTAAATTAACATTGGAACTGAAAAGTCGGGAGTTTTTTTCTTGTAAAATATATTTTTTGTTTTCTTTTTACAGAAGTAATCATTTTAATTGATATGATGACATGACAATGCTACAAGAGTTTGAAGAGAAAACAGCTTAAATTAATTTGTCTTTTATATGGCACTGTTAAGTCCGTCGATTTTCATGGGATTTAATTTTAGTAATGCCCGGGTAGTATGTTTCATTGGGTTATCAATTTCTAATGGTAGGACATTTTGGTGCATGATTGTGTTGAATTAGTGGTTATGGTGATAAGATAACCACACTGATCAAATGGTTAAAGTGAAATTATTAAGAGTAGGAATCAAGTTATGAGGAATAATGTAATTTGAAGAATATCACATATTTCTCTTGTTATTAAATTTCGCACGAAAAAAATGCAAATTGAAATCATGGAATGAATCAACTTGTAAAGTGTTTGAATTGACAGACTTTTGGGGTTTAAGTGGCTTCCATCACCCATATCACTTTGGAACACTGATTTTGTTTAGTAAGTTTATTGGCATGTGGGCTAGCAGTAGCACCCTAGCAGCACATGGAGTCAAAAAGTGTCAAAATGGTTGTTTTTTCTCTTTTTGCTCATACTGCTTCCATTGGCTCTACAAGATGTTTGACCTTCTCTGCTGGATTGTTTTTAAGTGCTACTGCCTGTCATTGAATTCCTAAAATCAGGGACTACTGTCGTGATCGTGCGTATGCGGCTTATACAGATAGGGAATTTAAAGGAGAAACAAGAAAGTTAATGACTAATTTGGAGCTACATCCAAATATACCCCAATCTCCCACAGTGCAGTAATAGAATACCTCTTTGCTCTTTCTTAAAGGATTTTTTGAATTTTAATATACAGATTAAAATTAAGATGATATCATTGATAATAATATACAATAAAATTAATAAATGATATAAAAAACGATTAAAAATAAATAAATCTATATACTAAAATCACAGACAATATTTAACGTGATTCGACAATTTTATCTATGTTTACGGAGCAACCTTTCAGGATGAAATATTATTAATTTTCAGATGAATTCTCTGAGATAGTTTTACATTTACATTAAAACTCTTATTTATAGAGTTAACCAACTCTAGGAGATAATAAATATTTTTTGTTTGACTAGGTAATAATATCTAGATAATTGATTACATAATTTTCTTAGTAATCTTTGACATTATCTTCACATTATGTGCATTGCACGGTCACTCAATCTTCTTCTTCATTTGTACGGTTACCTCGGTGTCTTGCACTTTGGACACAGAGAACTTTTAAAGTGTTCAACTTGAACTTCTTTCTTGAAAAGTAGTCTTGTAATTTGGAATTTGATTATCGAATATCTAAAAAATATGAAGTATTGATATATTTCTCAACTAGAGAAATGATATTGGAAAAAAAAATGGAATGAATTGATCCTTGAAAACATTTTGCATCTTTTCGAGTAAAAGAATATTTCCAAAAATGGTAAAAAATTCATCTTTGGTTGATAAAAAAATGATAGAATAATGATTTCCATAGATAATAATTGGGATAAAGATGGAAATCATTTTGGATTATATAATTTCAGAAATATCAAGGATATTCTTGGAAATGATATTCATTACCGGATATGGTAAGAACTTCAAAAATGGAAATATTTTCGGAATTAAATTTTTGTTTTAAATACACAATATTCCAAAAATGAAATATCTTAGATTCGTGTTCATAGTATTCCTTTAGTAAAAACAAATTACTGAAAAGATAAAAACTATCTTGAATTGGTTTGAATAATTTTCCAAGATAAAAATGGAAAATATTTAGAATTGATTTTCAAAAATATATAAAATATTTTCAAAATTACCAGAAAAAATAAGAGATATTTCTGGATTTGGCAGTGAGATAATTGACGAGGATTACCCTATCGTAAAGATAAAATCCATGAATGGAATTCCAAGATAGCATATATGTGTATGATTAAAAGGAAATAACTTATATGAATCGAATCAGTTTGATAACTGATATGAGTAACTATTAGGGCTGAACAAAACCGACCCTACCCGCCAACCCGACCCGCACCCGCCTAAAATAACCCGACCCGCACCCGGCCCGCCGTTGAACGGGTTGGGTGCGGGTGATTTTTCATAAACCCGACTTCTGGCGGGTCGAGTGCGGGTGATAGCTCCTCTCACCCGACCCGACCCGCCAACCCGCCAATCAGTTTTAACAAAACAGAACAGAATCGAAAACTAATTCTTCTTCGGTTCTTTTTTCTTCTTCTATGTTCTCTGAGTCTGAGTCTCTGGTTCCATTCTTCTTCTACAGAGTAGTAGAGCATACCACCACCACCACCACCTTGAACCCAAGTTCCCTGCATCATCACTTCATCAGTTCATCAACACCATCAGAGATTCAGACATCAGTTCAATCTCTTACAGGTAAGTTTTTGCCCTAATTGAAATTAATGTGTATATTACATATTTACATGATTTAGTAGCAATTGAAAATTGGGTTTTATTAGTTTTGGATGTTTCTAAATCTGTGATAGGGTTTTACTAGTTTTGATTTAGTGTTTTTAAATCAATTTTAGAACTAGGGTTCTTCAAGTTAAAATTTGGGGATTTTTCATTAGTGTATTAAATTGATGATGTTGATAACGAGATTATCATTAGTGTTCCCTGTTAATTAGTATTCCCTGTTATGTTGGACATGCCAAGAAGAAATAGTTTAATTTCTGTTAATTCAACAAGGTAAGACTTAAGACTTAAGAGCATATAGGGTGACAAACTGACAATTGATGTATTTGTATGATAAGCTGCTATTCTTGAATTTATAAATAGCCTTAGTTTGTGAGCAAGGATAGTGTAAACATCCCTAAAAGTTAGGAAGGAGTTTAAATCTGAGTATGAGCTTAAACTAGTTATGCTTATGCAACAGGGTTGATTTGAGATACCTTCCAACACCGGATACGGTACCTCCACTTCCAATACCCATCACAAAAATATCAACTTTCCCCATAGTATCTTCCCATATCTCAGGACCCGTTGTGTCAAAATACACCTGTTTTGATAAGAACCCAAGCTATGAGATTTAGTATCGTATGAAGAGGCTTTCAGCATGTGAAGAATACACCCAAATTGGGTTTGGGAAGGGTTTTCAGTTAGCATAACGTTTACAAATTAGTGTCCCGAAACAGGTTAGACCATTATGTATCACAAACAACAGGCAAACCAAGACACAGTTTCAAAGTCGTACGTAGTAGTTCCTTTTGATTAACAATTCCATAATTTCTGTAGTGTACTAAGTCAATGATTGATTGTGTTTCTTAAAATAACAGCAACTGTAGTGAACTTGAACTCATCTTAATGGGTCCGGATCTTTTAACATTAAATTACGCAAATTGAAAGGAGAAAGGAACAGAGCAAGACCTGAGTATTAGTAGGATTTGAGAACTGTTGAAGCATGTAAGCATTCTCTCTGGATTCCAAAAGATGATAAGCTTTCTTAACAGTTCCTCCCATTCCTTTGGCAGGATCAGTTAGGATTAGTTCAGCTCCAAATGCTCTCATTGTAACTCTTCTTTCCAAACTTGTATAAGATGGCATTGTTCAAGAACAACTATATGTTCAAAGAAGATGAAACCTATTCTGACTGTATGAAGTTCAAGAATTGAGACAATTTGTTAGCAGACACTGCTATTTGTACGTACACCCAACATGAAAAGGACCCACTTTGATGGATACAAGGTTGCATCACATCTAATGCACAAAAAATGTGTGCACCATATCATGGTTGTATTTGGTTTTCCAGTTATTGTTTGGAATAGTTTGTTATGCTGCATTTAGAACAGTCTTTAATCTTATCCCTCCTTAATTCAACTTGATGTTTTTGATTTTTTATTGTAGAGAAATGACTGACAAGAAATGGAATTTTGAAAATTTTGTATGTACTTTTGAGGGCTGAAAAGATTTTGTGTTTAACAGAGAATGTTTGGGTTTTTTGCTTAAATCTTCTGAATCTTCTTTAATTCTTTTCTTTTTTCTTCGGAAGCTTTTGCTGGTTTTCTCTTTTTCATCATTTCAGTGTTCCACTTTTTGTCTTTGAGATGATGAAAAAAGAAATAATGAAAGAAAGCAAGCGCAGGTCTGGTAACAACAGTTTGAATAAATCAAAATGGATGTGTAGTTAATCATATGCATAACCACATTACAGCACCATTGAGCGTTACAACAAGCTCTCAACATGACAACATACTTGGCCTAGAATTGTACGTATTAAAACCTGCTATCCGGACTCCATTTAGGACTGTATGGAAACAAGTGCCTTAGATATTTAAAATTAAATGTAGGGTCTGCGGGGACACCATTCCCTGATACTCAAAATTAACTGTATGGAAACAAGTGCCTTGTGGACAACACCATGCCTTAATTTTGCAGGCAGGATGAACCCCTTGGATTTACTAGTGCACCAATTCTCATACCATCAGTCGATATCTAGGCCCATCCATTCTAAAATTTGTTATATTTTTCAACTTCTAATACATATGTATGTATGATAACTCACCCCTTCTTCCATCTCTGCCTTGTAGGTTATCAACATGGTTGAAATCTCAGAAGATGACGTTACTTCAGATCTTCCACTTGTACAAGGAAGACCATCCCAAAGTTGTATGGGACCTCCACCTCAACGTCAACCGTCATCGACACCAGGGACAAGGAGTACAGCTGGGTCATCAGCGTCACCATCTAGTCAACCTTCATCATCCGCCGCGACACCATCTTCTCAACCTTCATCATCAAATAAGAATCCTAGAGTTGGTGTGAAGAAATCTTGGGTATGGAATCACTTCGATATTATAGAAGATGGTGCTAAAGCTAAGTGTAAGCATTGTCCAAAGGGTCGAGGTAGTTACAAGATTGGTGGTAAAACACATGGGACTACCAATCTTTCTCATCATTTAGAGAAGTGTATTGAGTACAAGAAATCAATTAATAAGGAGCAGAGAGGACAACAGACACTTGGTTTTCAGCCGTGCAAGTCGGGAGAGGAACCACAGTTGGTGGGGGTCAGTTTTTCTCAAGAAGGATGTAGAAAAGCGTTGATTAGGTTTATTATTACAGATGAAATGGCTTTTAGAATTGTTGAAGGCGAAGGTTTTAGGGCTTTTTGTAAGTATCTTGAGCCGAGATTCAAGATTCCAGGTCGTATGACAGTGTATCGTGATATATGCACGATGTTTTTGAATGAGAAGGCCGCATTGATAAGTTATTTCAAGACAAATAAGACAAGAGTATGTCTTACTACTGATACTTGGACATCGATGCAGAACTACAATTACATGGTTGTAACGGCTCATTTTATTGATCGTGAATGGAAGCTGCATAAAAGAATCATCTGTTTTTGTTTGATTGAAAGTCACGAAGGTAAACAAATTGGTAAGGCTTTGGAGAAATGTTTGGTGGAATGGGGTCTTGAGAGAGTATTCACTGTCACTCTTGATAATGCATCTGCGAATAAAACTGCTATTGATTATCTGAGAAAACAAGTTGTTAGTTGGGGTTCTTCGTTAGTTGGAGCTAAATTTTTGCATGTTAGATGTGCGGCCCACGTACTTGCTCTTGTCGTTAAGGATGGTTTAAAAAAGTATCATACATCAATTCTCAGAATCAGGGCAGTGGTAAAGTATGTCACAAAATCTCCCGCAAGATTGAAGAAGTTTATGGATGCTGCTGAGATGGCAAGGATAGATTGTAAAAAAGGTTTGATTTTGGATGTGAAAACTCGATGGAATTCTACTTATTTGATGTTAGTTGCTGTAGAGAGGTATGAAAAAGCTTTTGAAAGGCTACATGAGTCAGATATGGCATTTCGTGAGAAGTTTTGTTATGATATTCCAGTACCATCTTTTCATATGGGTGACGGTGATGACAATTTGATATTGATGCTGATTTTGATCTAGATTCTGACGATGAAGAAGAAGAAGTAGATATTCCAGAAGAAGAAGTAGATGTTGCTCTTAGAAAATCCAAAAAGAAGAAAAGGCCTCCAGTGCATGCTCCTGAAAGTTATGATTGGTGCAATTCCAGAGTTCTGATTCAGTTTCTAAAGGTATTCTACGATTCAACTGTTGCTTTTTCAGCTTCTACATATGTTACTTCGCACTCATTCTTGGAGGAACTCGGTACTGTTCGTCAAGAATTAGAAGATTGGAAAAATAGATACGAGGATCCTTTCTTAAGTCACATGGGCGACGTAATATTGCTCAAGTACAACAAGTATTGGGGAGATTTCAAAAAAATAAATTCGTTGATGTTTATTGCTGTACTTCTGGATCCACGAGAGAAAGAACAAGGATTGTATGTGACTGTTGAATATTTAGTTGTGCATTACGACCCTGTGATAAAACAAAGAAGGGTACAAGCTTGGGTTGATAAAGTTAAAAAGGATTTTGATGAACTGTTCACTTCTTATAAATTAGAACATACAACTGAAAGTGTGATATCTTCATCCGAGTCTCTAGGTAACTCTGGTTCTACTTTTGCTCAAGGTTCTTCTATTTCTGGCAAGGCTAAGTATAAGGAAGAAAGGAATAAACGCAAAAACCAATTGAGCAACGTGGAGGATCATAGAAGATCTGAGGTGGAAAGATACTTGGCCGAGCCTATCTACTCTCCGGCCAATGAGGATGATTCTTCTTTTGATATATTACTTTGGTGGAAGATCAACTCTGCGAGATTTGGCATTTTACCACTCATAGCCAAAGATATATTTGCTATACCTGTTTCTTCTGTTGCTTCTGAATCATCTTTTAGTACCGGAAAACGAATTTTGGATCCTTTTCGAAGTTCCTTGAAGCCTAGAACACTTGAGGCGTTAATTTTATTGCAAAATTGGTTACGTACACCAATTGACAAAGATTCTTCTAGCCTTGGAGTCGAGGAGGAGGAGGTTGAAGTTCTTGAGTCGGGTATAATTTGTACTTCATGGATCATGGTTCTTAAATTCATAAATTTTATTACTATTGGTATTTTTATCTTTTTCATTCTAATTGTTCATTTCTTTTGTTGCAGAGCTATTTGGTAACCTTGGTGCTTCCATCATCATAGATGACGATTGATTCCTATTCGGTGACCTGGATGGTGCTGGTACTAAGATGAACTTGTTTTTGTTGCTACTTGCTAGTGGGAAATGTCGTAGAAGAATTGCATATTAAAACTCTAATTTTATTGTATAATTTTGAATGTTGGGACTTAGATTTTGAGATTATCGATTGTTAGGTAAAATGGTTTATCAGGTGGCGCGCGTGAGGATCAAAAAAACAGCCAAACCCATGAAAAAAATTTGCTTGATTATTTGGGCGGGTGACCCGCACCCGCCCGACCCGACCCGCCATCTGGGCGGGTCTGACCCGACCCGATTCGAGCACCCGGCGGGTCGGGTGCGGGTGATGAAAAAAAAAACCAGTGACAGGTGGGTCGGGTGCGGGTGAAGCCAAACCCGACCCGACCCACCCGTTGTGCAGCCCTAGTAACTATTACCATTGAATAGGGAACTCAGAAATATAATTGATTTCTTTTCTTTGAAAATATGGAAAGTATTCCACAAATATATTAATTACCAGAACTGGCGAATATTTTGGAAAATACCATGAGAATATAATTGAATGTTCTTAATAGAACGAACAACAAATTTACAAAAAAAATCAAGGATTGTTGACGAATTTACGTTTCTTTGATAGTTGATACAGTGAATAGGAGAATTAATGTACATCACACTTAACCATATTAACAGACTACAAAAACTCGATAATTAATACGAATATCTTATCTCAAATACGGATCCAAATTGAGATATATTAGAAACTAAGACTAAGTGAAATAATGACATTAGTCTTGAATAGAAACTTACATTGACAATCATATGAAAATCGATGAAAATCAATGAAACAAGAAACCGTGAAGCGGAAGCGATTGGATCGAGCATTTCTACTCTGATACCATCTTAAATTTTGATATGTAGATCAAAACTAAGATGGATATCATTGATAATAATAAAAGAAACCAATGATAAAAGAAATAATTAAGAAGAAATAAATCTACATACCAAAATCACATACAATATTTAACATGGTTTGACAACTTAATCTACGTCCAAGGAAAAACTCCTTAAGGTGAAATATTATTGATCTTCAGATGAATTCCTTGAGATGGTTTTACATTTACATAGAACTCTTATTTATAGAGTTAACTAACCCCAGGAGATAATACAATATCTCTTGTTTGACTAGGTAATAATATCTAAATAATTGATTACATAATTATCTTAACAATTTCTGACTTTATTTTTACTTTACGTGCACTGCACGGTCACTCAATTTTCTACTTCATTTATACGGTTACTTTGATATCTTACACGTACACTCTATAATATTCCAACAAGGATTTTCAATAGTAGCCTGATCGCTATCCTATTTCTTTATCAACCGACCGTCAAGATATATATTAGTTGTTCACTTGGACACTGCAGGACTGTTCCGTTTGAATTCTAGCAATGGCAAAATAACAGGATTTAATATTTTGTCTTCTCAAGTTCAAACACATTAGTTGATCGAGAGAGAAGTAAAAATTCAACGACAACAGTGTTTTCTTTTTTTCAAATTTAGGGGGTTCCAATTATGACACCATGGCCGGTTCACAAGTTATAAAATCATAATCTATTAATTGGAGTATCAAATCCAATCCTCTACCTCATACAGTAGAATTGTGTGTGGAGCTCCTCTAAGTTGCACGATTTCAACAAAGAAAGGAGAAATCATTACATTATTAAGATATCCTTTTATGGCAACTCATTATGCCAATACAAAAGCCAAGTAGATTAGAACCAGAATCAACCCTGATACGATAGTTTGCTTGTGGATTCCATTCGGTCATTGTATGTTGGAAACTAAGAAAGTACCACGTGTCCAAAAAAGAAATACAACAATGTCTTTTGTCAGCTTTGAAAATATAGACTAGTTGACTTTGCTATGGGAATCACTCCGGCGGAGATTTATGGTGGCCGGTGAGCATCTACAATCATAAAGTCAAAAAGCTATTTTAGAAATTTTGTGTGTTTATTACGACGGTGTCTTTAGTTAAATTATTGAGATATTGGAAAAATATCTCAAAAATATATACCCCGTTGAGAAAATACTCCATAAAAAAAAATCTAGGAAACTACCCCTCCTTCTAATTTTCCATTCAAATGGTGTTAAATAGTCAAACTAGGCACACATGTGTGTTCACACACGTGGGACTTTAGACAAAATTACCCTTTCTTCATGATGTAGACATGTGGCAGCCTCAATGAATGAACAATGAGGATTTACAGCTGTGTAAATATACACACACCTTTTGTAGAAATGGCTACTGTGTCCTCTACTTATAAGTTCATAGGATTTCGACACGTGGCAGCCTCAATAAATGAACGGTGGATATTTAAAACTGTAAATATACCCACACCTTTTGTAGAAATGGCTACCGTGTCATCTACTTATAATTTTGCAGGATTTTGACACGTGGCAGCCTCAATGAATGAACGGTGGGGATTTAAAACTGTTTAAATACCAATTCTGCAACAGATTTTAAGATTCTCAAAATAAAGTAATATCCACTACAAGTTGTCTCTAAAAAGAGACACAATTAACATCATTACCAATGTCTAAAACACCACCAAATGTTCAAAAATCAAAACAACACAACGAGAGAAAAAAAAAATTAAACATCATATGGAACCTCGGTCTTTCTTTGCCTTTTGGAAGAGGACTCTAAAGTGTTGAATGATTATTTAAAATCAACTTCCACATGTGAACCTGAACCTGCAGTGAAATTTTGGTTCACATTGATATTTTGGCTCAACCTCATCATTTGAAGGATCCAGGTTTGCTTCTGAAATTGGCGCCTCTTCACAAGATCCAACTAATTTCTTCACATCACCACTAGAGAACTCAATTTCATCAGATACACATTTCGAGTTGGCGATTTGCCAATTTTCGCAAAAGAACTTCCATTCATTCTATGAGATTAAAGTCAATCCATTTGTCTGGAATTGAAAAAGAAAAGGTAAATTAATAACATAGCTACAGACCTTAAAGTAGAGTTGACTTTAGTACTGGGAAATTATAGAGGTACTTTGGAAGAGGTAAACATAACAATAAACCTCTACCAGTTATAGTCGCATAGAGAGAAAGCGGTGTTCTAGATAACTAATAGGAAAAATCAAACTCCTAACTATGAACACAATTAGGAATTGGAAAAACCAAAACCTACACAGTACGCGACCTTGAGCACATAAAGGATTGTTCTAGATGAAAAATTATTCACCAATATAGATGCACATATGGTACATATGTTTATATCAAAAGAATTAAACTCTAAACTAGGTAGAATGAGCAACAAGCATCATACATGACGAATGTTATTTGTCAAAAGCTTGGTTTATGACCAAATCACAATTAAAATAATGCAACATTTCTACACACTTACAGTAGATGGATTATGAAAGATAAGACCACGTTTGCATAAAAGATCGAGAGGCCTTTCTAACAGCTGCAAATACTGGTATGCAAAAAAAAATATAAAGACTTATCATATCGAACAAAAAAAAAAGTTATGACGGCCAAATAAGGAGCATGGTGCAGCATTAGCTACATCTTTATGATTTTAGTTTCTTTCGCATTTATGTGTTACTGTTACAGAGAGCAAAACAAAACACTCATTCCTACTAGTTTACCATAAAAAATTATTACAAACGTGAAATAGACAAAATCTTACCCCAAATGATTCCCAAATCATCATTTTCAACTGATAGATTGACTTGGAACCAGACATTTTCAAGTTTACTGAGTTGCCATCTGAAGTCTTACGGGAGCGCTTGGAAGCGCGCCTATCTGGGTCAGAAACTGCACATGAGGCATCAAGAACAGATCTTGGAGCTTCCTTTCCACGTACCAAAACTACAAAAATCTTTTTATCGAAATAGCTTAATTTCTGCGTCAGCTCTCTGCTTTCTCTTTTTCCTATGCATTCCTCAACACACACAACACTTAAACAACCACACTATATTAACAAATAACATTTTTCTTGTAGAGCATATGACATTGTAAGAGAAAATTCAGTGACTTGTAGAAGTCTTGGGTTTCAATTTACTTACATGTTTCTTCTTCCTTCTGTAATATTCAGTGAACCCTAATTTAAGAAAAAATGACCAATTTCAAAAAATTACAAATCAACCATGATTAAATCAAATTAATCAATCGAAATGCATTGCTTGTTAATCATGTTCATACAAAAACAGAAAACCCCTACTTTATTTACAAAACAGAAAAACCTCCAATTTTTGAAAACCCTAGAAATCAATTTTCATTCAAAAATCAAAGTAACAAAGTTAATAATATAATTAGGGGAAATAGAAGTTTTGGGTTTCAACTGACTTACTTGTTTATGCTGTTAATAAACGAATCGCCATTTTTTTCGCTCGTTTCTGGTTAGGGTTCTTCTGCCTGTAGAGAAAATAAAACATGAAAGGGAAAGAAGATGAGCCCGACACTATGGTACTAAGCTACGTAAGCAAATCGATCTACTGATTTGAAGAAAAGAATCAATGAATCGCCATTTTTTTCAGTAACTATAGAAAAGAAATGGTTAGGGTTTTTCACGCTGTAGAGAAAAGAAAAAATGAAAAGGAAAGAACCCTAGCCCGACCATATGGTACGTGTCTTATTAACTAGATACGTGTAAGATATCTAGCTTCCCAATTTTCCACGTGTTCAAACATGGTCTACACACGTGGTCTACCTAAATGATTAAAGAAGAGAAGGGTAATTTGATAATTTTATCCACATACGAAATCTCGTCAGTCGAGATATTGACATGTCAATCTCGTGATATTGACCATTTGGATGGAAAATTAGACGGTGGAGTAGTTTTTCAAAACTTTTTTTTTATGGGATATTTTCCCAACAAAGTATGCATTTTTAGGATATTTTTCCAGTTATTCCTAAATTATTCAATACGGTTTTTTAATACACATCCATATTAGACGTGTGTTAACCCACACTACCGTTTTAGGATTTATGTGAACTATGTTTGAAACACCTTTTTCAAAATTTGGAGGTGTTTAAAATTGAGCCAGACACGAGGAGGTGCTCAAAATTGAGCCTAGATATTAAGAGGTGCTTAAAACTGAAAGATTATTTTTAGTAAGATACCGCACGCATTTTTAAACTCGTATGTTAATTTGGAAATTACTAAACCGGGAATTATACGTATACCATTTGAGTTTAGCATATTTATAAATATGTCATTTTTCCATATCCGTTACTACTCCAGTATGATATATATATCATTTTAACACCATGATTATGAATGCTAACAACTAGTTTAAAATTTTTAATTGCTCTATTTTATTTCCTAGTTGCTACCACCAAATTGTTTTAAAACAAAAAAATCGACAGTATATGGACCTTTCATTATGAGGGTAGCATTGGGAACAACTTTATAAATTTAATACACTGATGTAAATGGAAATAACGTTTTCATCGGAGTATGACATATTGTACATGTGAGGCTATCATCATTGATGTGATATACGAAAATGTTCCTTTTTTGTGTTTTTTTTATAGAGTTATTGGTTATGTTGTGGGTGTTGAACCATACAGTCAGAACCAGATAACACAACCGGATAAATCAGATATCTATGTCAACTCATAGTTTTTAGGGTTTGTTAAACAAATATTTTGTTTAGGTTTGCTTCTATCTCCTATATTAGGGTTTGCTTCTCTTCCTATATAAGTAAACCTATATCACGGTTTGGAATATCATTATCAAAAACATGAAGCATTAATAAAATCTTTGTTTCTACTTGGTATCAGAGCGGGTCGATCCCCTCACTCTTCCGCTATAAAAATCGCTTCAACAGCCACCATACACACACTTTCCAGCTGCTCACAACCCTAAGTTCAGCGAGCTTTTGCTCGCTGAACTACAACCAGTTCGTTTTAGCCTCCATCACCAGCACCTAATGGCACCGAAATCAAATTCTATCTGCACAGCATATCAACCTCGCCTTCTCTGTCATTAAATCACTCTGTCATCACCACACTGCCTACACCATTAACTTGATCTTTGTCCCTTCCATCAAACTCAGCAGACCAATATCTCCATTAATCAACAAAAGCACTTTCCATCATCTCATTATAGCCATCTCTAATCATGATAGCAGTAACACAGCATCAACAACAACAGCAACACAGCAGCAATAACAACAGCAGCAACAACATCAACAGTAGCAGCAGCAACAACAACAACAACAACTGCAATAGCAACAACAACAACATCAACAGCAACAGCAGCGCTTCAACAACTGCATCAGTTGAAGCAACACACTGAGTCTCTTAACCAGCAGAGAACACCAACAAAAATTTTGATTTTCTTAACCAACAGAGAACACCACCAACACATTGAGTTTCCTAACCAACAGAGAAAACCACCAACACATTGAGTCTCTTAACCAACAGAGAACACCAACAAAAATTTTGAGTCTCTTAACCAGCAGAGAACACCAACAAAGTTTTTGAGTCTCTTAACCAACAGATAACACCAACATCATTTTTGAGTCTCTTAACCAGCTGAGAACACCAACAAAAATTTTGAGTCTCTTAACCAGCAGAGAACATCCAGTCAGAAAACCGAACCATTGGCCTGCATGAGCAAGATAAGCGAAGCATGAAAAGCAAGTTGAATGTTCGCCAGCTACACTTCAACTTGAGGGGAAGTGTTGAACCATACAGTCAGAACCAGATAACAGAACTGGATAAACCAGATATCTATGCCAACTCATAGTCTTTAGGGTTTGTTAAACAAATATTATGTTTAGGGTTTGCTTCTATCTCCTGTATTAGGGTTTGCTTTTCTTCCTATATAAGTAAACCTATATCACGGTTTGGAATATCATTATCAAAAACATGAAGCATTAATAAAATCTTTGTTTCTATTGTGGGCGAATGTGAAAACAATGTTACAACGCAGACTACGTATATAAGTTTCAAAACAACCTCAAAAGAAAATTATTGGGGTGCAGTATGGGCCTAAAGTTTGTGATATGACTATGGCTAATAAGTCACAACATGCCTCTTGTGAGCTTAATAAGTTGAATGAAAATACGATGGATCCTGAGAATCCTAATTGTTAGAGTATTATTCGGCTGAACCCACCAAGTTTGGTATGTCAAGTTGAATTCTAAAACTCGGTCGCTTGAATTGCTTACTAAAGTCAACTTCGTTGGGATAGACTTACAATATAGAAATATTCTCATTGAAGGTATGAAGACGTTGTTAGAGAAAATGGGCTTTAGATTTAATGTTTTTGGTCTTGGATATAATGGGCTTAGGAACAAAGGGTCACTAAGGAAAACTAGCACATTTTCACTTTTGTGAATGAACCTTTAGTCCCACATTGGAGAAACTAAAGATGTTTCCTCTCCATATTACTTAGAAATTTGCATCTAAGGGTGCCCCCTTAGGGGTTTAGACTCTTTTGTGGTTGGGAGAGGACTAAGGCTATGGGCTAGTTGGTGCAACCATACTTTTCACACACGCGCGGTGCTTCGTACCGAAGCACGCACGCCGCAGCCGTCCGGTCGGTCGGTGGGGTCGGGCGTGGCAGCGGCTGTGGGTCAACCAAGACTTATCTTTTTTGGACAGAATATTTTTAAATTATTTCCTTAAAGAATTTAAAACTAAATTAAATATTTTTTTAATGTGGGGGGCGTCTGACCCGGCGAGTATTATTCTTAACACTTTTAATTCCGTTTCAAAATTTATGTTCGTGCTTCATGCACGGAATTGAATTTCAATCAATAGCCATTAAGGCTATTCTCTTCTTCTGCCCTATAAAAGAAAACGAATCTCTTCATTCCTACTTATACCAGAAGCAGCTATTATCCTGACTTCTTTTCCCCTCTTCCTGCTTTGTTTTGCGCACTGCTTGTTTATTTCCCTTCCACATCTATCTTGTTGTTAAGTTCTTGAGGGTGACTAGTATTGTGCTTATACTAGTCATAACGGGCAGTTCTATCCTGGACACATCTCCGCTGTGGGGGTATAGCATCTCTCATTTTTTAGGAGTACCCGCGGACTATTGTGTTAAGGACAATTTGCTGAGCAGGTGCCTCTGTCCATTGTGTGTATATCAATTCAGTGATTTCATTAACCTTAACATCTTCTTCTTTTTAGCATTTTTATTGTTGCAGATCCAACAATCTTAACACAATAGTCTTCTGTAACAATAGGTAAAAATGATGTTGACAGACCAGAAAAATTCAGTGGCAAAGATTTCAAAAGATGGCAATCCAAGATGTTGTTCTTTCTGAGTTTTCATATGTTAGATGAATTAGTTATGAAATCTTTTGATGAGGGTTTGAATGATGCTGAAAATGAAAGGGAGTTGGAAAGTTGGGTTAGACAGAACTATATGGAAAAAAATCATAATCTGAATTATTTAGAAGATGCATTGTATGATTTTTATAATGAAAAAGACAACTTTCCTTCTTTTGATTTATGGGTTGCTTTAGAGGCAAAATACCAAGATGAAACTGCTGGAAGTAAGAAATTTTTGGTAGCTAGGTTCCTGGAATACAAAATGTCAAATGACAAATCTGTGGTTGATCAATTCCTTGAACTTCAGCGTATTATCAATGAAATTCTTTCTGAAGGTATGATGATAGATGAAACGTTTCAAATGTCTGTTGTGATTGAGAAATTACCGTCTTCCTGGTCTGAATACAAACATAGATTGAGACATGAAACTGGTGAAGTTAGTATGGTTGATTTGGGTAAGAAGATTCAAGTGGAAGAATTAATGTGCTACAAAGACAAGAACGTATCTTCTACAAGGGACATGTCCAACAAGGCTCATGTAATTGAACACAAGTCTTCCAATACTGAAAAGGGCGACAACAACAAACGCAACCCTAAGCCTGGTCATCACAAGAAAGGTATGTTTCATAAACCCAAATCTGGCATTGGTAAGATTAAAGGTGCTTGTTATGTTTTTGGAACTCCTCGCCATATGGCAATGTACTGTAGAAAACGTAAGGACTTTAATAATAAGAAAAACAATGCTAATTTGGTTGAAAACAACAAGAACGAGTTTTCTGGCACGGTGTCCGAAGTCAATTTGGTAACCAATGTGAGAGACTGGTGGGTAGACTCTGGTCCTACCAAGCATGTCTGTGGAAATAGAGATATGTTAACTGATAGACACATTTTAGTGTCTAATTTGCACCTTAATTTCTAGCGAGTTAGTATTCGATTTTGCGTCTATTACGTGTTTTTATGCTTTTGTAGGTACATTAGAAGAATAAAGATTTATGGAATAATCGGCTCAAAAAGTGTTAAAGGCACCCGGGAAAATGGATCAAGGCACCCACACTTTGGATTGGGGCACCCTTGGATCGGGCTGAGCTGGATCGGGCCAACTCAGCGGGTCAACTCGGCTGGATCGGGCTGACTCATCGGGACTCATCGGAGAAGCTGCTGTGTACGCTGTTCAACTAATTTTCGAGTTGTTTTCGGCTCCAAATTGTCCCACACGCTAGAAGATATCTCATACAAGTCATAACACGTGAATAAATAGCAAAGAATGCCGAGAAACCTGCTCGGGAATGTGATTTTGGCCGGAAAAAGGAATCACTCTTTGATTCGGATTTGGGAAGATTCTAGAGTGTTTTGGAGAATTCTATTAGGTTTAAAACTCTCCCTAGGGTTTCTACAACCTATATAAACCAAGAGAAGCCAAGAAAAATCAGGAGAAAAAGCCTACAGAAGAAATCAGAGATTTTCCGGTGAAGTTCCGTCACCGCCGATCACCTGCTGGTGCATCGCCGGCACTGTTCTTCATCAGCTTCATCGGAGAAGAAAGAGCAGCAACATCTGTATTCGTTGCTGTTCCACCGTTACAGCTCTGCTCCTGTTGCCTTAGCTTTTAAACCTTTGTTATTTAGAACCCTTTCTGTAACAGCTGAACCCTGTTCTGTAACATTTATAAACGTATCTGTTCAGCTGTTGCACCATTATTTCACTTTGTAATCAACTTTTTGAGCAATGAAAAGATCTTTTGAGCAAGTTTTCTTCACCATGAGCTAAGTATATTTACTGGGATGATGGATAAGGTAATTTTCTCAATTTTATGTGATTTAATTATTTTCTAATAATTATTTATAATTCTTTTGTTATTAGAATTGCATACTTTTAAATAGTGAAAACGGTTTTCTTTCAACAGTTGTGCTTTTGCTTGTTGGATTATGCTTGGTTAATTAATTTTGATAGTCCATGCTTGTGATTTACCTCTGTTTGTTAGCATAACAAAACCAATTTTGGCAATTACTTGCGCTTCAATTAATTTAAAAAGAATTATCTGATTAATCACATAGGTTATTAGAATTACCTGATTCCTGATTCCTGGTCCTTTTAAAATTATTCAAAAATCATCTTTAGGTTATTTAGTCTTTTTCACACTCCTGGAATTTTCTAGAGTTAATTTAAATCATTATTTTCTAAGATCATTACCTTTACAAGTTCGAGAAACGATCACCTTATTTACCACTATTAAAATTACATCATTAACCTCCTATCATAAGGTAGGGTAAGGGGAGAAACTCTACATGGGTAACTCATCTGTAGCACAGGTTGCAGGAAAAGGCAAAGTTGGGCTAAAGCTCACTTCTAGGAAGACTCTCACATTGAATGAAATTCTTCATGTTCCGGACATCTGCAAAAATCTTGTATCTTGTGGTGTTTTAGATGATAAGGGTTTTAAACTTGTTTTTGAATCTGGGAAAGTTATTGTCACTAAGGGTAAGGATTATGTAGGAAAGGGTTATAAGATTGAGGGTCTCTACAAACTTAATGTAACCTCTGATGAAATGAATAAAATTGATTCTTCTGCTTATGTTTGTGTGTCATTGAATGTTTGGCATGGTAGACTTGGACATGTAAACTATAAGTCAATGAATAAACTGGCTAGCATAGGCTGCATAGCCAAATTTAATTTGGATAATGAACATAAATATGAAGTATGCGTAGAATCAAAATATGCTAAAAAAACCTATTAGGAAAAATATTTAGAGAAATTCTAAACCCTTAGAATTAATTCATTCAGACCTAGTTGACATGAAATCAGTTCAAACTAGAGGTGGTAAGAAATGGTTTGTCACTTTTATAGATGATTGTACGAGGTACTGTCACATATATTTACTTAAAGATAAGGATGATGCCTTAGAAGCCTTTAAGATGTATAAACTAGAAGTTGAAAACCAAATGAGTGCTACCATTAAAACTATTAGGTCTGACCGTGGTGGTGACTATGTATTTCCTATAGGATATTTTTGCATAGAACACGGCATTATACACGAAGTAACTCCTCCTTATTCACCACAATCTATGGTGGCTGAACGGAAGAACCGAACCCTTAAGGAGATGATAAATGCCATGTTAATTAGTGAAGGACTACCTGCAAACTTGTGGGGGGAAGCCGTCCTCTCAGCTTGTTATGTCTTGAACAGAGTACCCTTTAAGGGATCAGAAAAAACTCCATATGAGTTATGGAAAGGTAGATGATAGACACATTTTTGGGTCTAAATTACACTCGATTATCTATTCTGATAGTGTTCATTTTTTGTACTTATTATGGCTTTTTATGTCTTTGTAGGTATTTTCGAGAAATAAAATTTTGTGGAAAATTCGCCTCAAAAAGTTATTAAAGGCACCCATCAAAAGTGATTAAGGCACCCACAATTTGGATTGGGGGCACCCCCTTTTCATTTCAAATATTTGGATATGGCGGGAAAGAAAGAAGTTACGTGAGAAACTTTTGTACAGTCTTTTGTTACGTGATTTTAGAGTTTGGGAGTGATTCAAATTGTGCCAAAGTGAATTAGACATCCCAACTAAGTTAAAAACACGTCAAACAACGTGTTTCAAGCCTAAAAAATAGCCAGCAGAAGTGAATTTGGACGGAAAAATGGAGTCTAACTATATTTCGGATAACACTAATTAGAGATTGAGTTGGAGTCGTTTTAGGAGTTTTAATCACTTTAGAAGACTCTCTAGGGTTTGCATACCCTATATATACCAAAGAGAAGGGAGGAAATCAGGTGGAGGGGAAGCCACAGAGAATCGCCGAAAAGTTGACAGAAAAACCAAGTTTTCTGCTGCTGCTGAAGAGGAAGAACAGCTGAAGAACATAAGACGCCAACGAACTGTCGTTCATTCTGTCCTGTTCAGTCGTTGCTTCAGCTACTTCAACAGTTGTTCTTCTACTACACTTTAGTCCGATCTTTTCTCCTGTTCCATTTTCTTCCTCCTGTAACACTCCGAACCATCCACTGTAACGCTTATAAGCGTATCCAAACTTCTGTGTTACTTCGTTTGAACGATTGTAAGCACTTTTTGAGCAATGAAACTATATTTTGAGTGTGTTTCCAATACAATGAGCTAATCACCATCACTGGGGCGGCGGAGGAAGCTTTTTCTCCAATAATTAAGTGGTATGTCTATTTTATCTATATTTTCTTTACAATTCTTTTATTATTAATTGCTTGATTAAAATTGAAAAAATGGTTTTTCTTAAATAGTTGTGTTTTCTTTTGATGAGTCATGCTGGGTTTACTGCTTTTGATGTCTCATGCTTACGATTTACAATTATTCTTTCAAAAACCTAACCTTGGCAATGTTTTGACTTAACTGAATACAAGAATTGCACGATTTTATCACTTGAGTTATTGGTTAAAAGTGGAATCCTTAGTCCTGGTTCTTCCCATCACTTTTAAATCAACTTTACTTTAATCTGTTTTATTTTTAGTTATTAAAATTATGTTTAAAAATCAAATCTTCACAAGTCCGAGAATCAAACTCTTTTTACCACTATATTAAAATCAAATCAAATTTTTGGCGCCGCTGCCAGGGACTTGTTTTTAGGTTTAGAATTTTAGATTTTCTTTTAGTTTTTTTTTTTTTTTACTTTGTTCTATTTTACGTTTCTTTTGGTATTTCTCTTTTTGCTACAGGTTTGGATCTTGGAATGAAAGGAAATAAAGCCAAAGACTTGGGTGATTAAAGACTTGAAGTTAAAGTTAAGGACTTGGAGTTAAAAGTTAAAGCTTAAAGAACGGAGAAGAAGACAAAGACTTTTATTTTAGATTTTATTTTTATTAGTTAGATTTATTTTCTTTAGATTTTATTTGTTTAGAAAATTGTATTAGGAATTTGTATTATTTCTGTAACTTTTCTTTTATTTTGGACACTTTTTGGACTTTATTTTGGACTTTGGATATTTTATTATTTTTAAACCCTACGGAAGGGTAATTTAAATATAAATTGTTACAGGGAAGGACGACAATTACGATATTGTCTCGGCCCCTTGGGTTCGCACACTGACACAGGAGTTGGTGGCCTGAGTCGACTACAACCGATTCATTCCCCTTCTGGTACGGGAGGTAAGACTCGATCAACCCAAGAATCCCCTGCAAGTGGGTTTACTATATTTCTTCGTATGCATATATGATGAGGAATTGAATATGGTTTTACTTTTCTAGTAAAGGGCAAGAACTGGCCATACAAGATAATGCTCGGATTTCATCACCGTTTCCTTCTTGCCCGTTTTAGGAACACGTTACCAAACGCGAACCTAAACCTTAAAATTTTGACTAGAAAGAGACCAATAGGGTAACGAGCTTATATGAAACTCGTTCAAAAGGACTGTACTGGTTACTTATTAGCCTAACTCAAAGTTCAGGAAGATTATTTTAAGTTGATTAGAGCCGCCTTGTAACCCAGGGAAAAGTGCCAAAGAGACAGGGTTATCAAAGCTCCTTAGAACTTATCATGTTTATCTTCGACTTAATCTAATTTGGATCATTCTAAGAGGTCTGCTAAAATTGTAACTAGTTGCCTTTCGAAGGAATAAAAGCTGGTCTAGAAACAATCTAAGTGGAGCCATCATGCTTTTTGTTTGCTAGACTCAAATAGGTTTGATTTGGTTGAGTCGGCCTTGTTTGTATATGTTTAGAACCCCTTCCTGTTTAGATTTATTTTCTTAGATTTTTTGTATATTTATTAGGAAATTTTTGTTAGAAAATGTCGAACTGGTATTATGAGGAACAATACAATGAATATCCGACTGAATTTCAAACTAGACATTATCCATACTATCATCATGGTATGGATAGTAGTCGGGACCACCACCAACCTTTTAGAGGTTACTGCACATACCAAGGTGATCCCAATTACTATTCATACATACACCCGTCTTATGAACATGAAAATAAGCAAAATTCGAGTTCTTTGTCTTGGAGGGATGCCCTAGAGCAGTTGCAACCTAGTACTCATCATGAACCTATTCCACCTCTAGAAGAATCACTCAAGAAGTTATCTGATATAACACATGAGTTTAAATTAAGTGTGTG